>JAFJYH010000029.1:0-207393 GCA_017365405.1 Cadophora malorum | reverse complement strand
CCCCTCTCTGCTCTGGCAGACTCCTCCTCCTCGTGTCGTGCTCGGTCGGCGGCGACGGCTCAGTCTTCAGTCTCAGTATGGTCTTTATGCAGGCTGACAGAGCTAGAGACTCGGATTTTAGTAGTTCTACATACCCGCTGGCCTTAGCGAACAGTGAACATGCCTGCGCTGCGCTGCGCGGTATGGATGTCCACGGTCGTTACAGTGGTAGAAAAAGACGCTGCTCGCCCCAAAGATACAGCGGAATTGCGCCTTTCTCAAATAAAAATAAGCTATATATAATTAGAAACCGAAGAGCAGGTTGCAGTTCCGCTCAGCCAGATCTGGAATCCAGAAGCCTCTAGTGCAGTGCAAGACATTCGCGAGTATCGAAAGGCACATTCAGTACCAGTACCAGTATTCACTAAGTACGGGAGTTATCGCTATCGTTTCAAGGCGATGGCCATCGCCATAAGACATAAGACATGGTCCGCTAAACGGCACCTACGAGCATCTTGCGTGCGGCATAACTTAACATGCAGTGCGACACCACAGCTAACGAGTAAAGCAAGGTTACAGATGAATCCCGTCGATAGCCTCCAGGTCTATGCCGATGGCAATCAGACAAACAAGAACAAAAATTTCTCCGTGTTCGGCCTGCCTCAATTAGCCTGATACTGAAGTCCCACGTACCCTTCTGTGGCTCGTGTATCGCTTGCCTCTGCTCACCGCAAGCAGGACAGCCGATTTAGGGTAGCCGGCGGATGTCCAGCTCCTCCTACAGCGCTCTCACCCCATATGAATATGCCTGATCCAATCGGACCTTGGCAGAAGTCACGGTGAGGATAGCAGCTATGTCTAGTATTGTACTCCAAAGTTGGCAAGATCAAGCCTCATAACTTGGCCGGGGAGCCCGCGAGTCAACAAGACTATCTAGCGTTTGGCCCTTGAGGCAACTTGTAAAATAGGTTCTAAGATCTCCTCAGTAACGATCCTAGTAACGATGGTCGGACAGATAGTGCCAGAGGTTCTTTGGAAATTCTGGCTTTGCCTTCTGTCGCCCCCTCGTCCCTACTGCTGAGCCCGTCATCCTGCAGCCACAGCCCGCTCACTCCATTAGTATGGCTGATTTAGGTGGGGACTAGATCATATTAATCTGGGATATGGACTTCATTCTGTAAAGATTATGTACTGTACGCTGCTGTCGAGCTCAATACTTCAAGACCACCAGAACTGCTCCACCTGATAAATCGGAAAAGGATTCGAATGGTGGCTGAGTAGGTCGCTATTTGGGCAACATCAGTCCCGAACGTCGACATAACCTTCGCCCTTCCTAGTAGTTCTGAATTTAACGGTGCGACAACTGATCGGCCAAGGCGCGAGCTAGGGTTAAGCGTATTTTGACCTGCCTGTCCTTCCTGCTCCAACAGACCCAGATGCCTTTTTTTTTTTTTTTTTTTTTGGATAAGACTGTCTGATAACTTGTAGTATATGCAAGGATGGAGGAAAGATCTGCAACAATTAACAGGAAACAAAAGTACTTCAGTAATTCCCAATTCGGCATTCTGCTTCTAGTTAAACAGTCCTGCAGAGGACAAGAAGCATTTGCTTTGACTCACCCGTCCAGAACGCTGACCGTTCATTCGCCTGCTCCCGGTCGAGGACGAGACAAGCGCTGTCCAATCATACGGAGCGGTGTTCCGGGCAGGTCATCCGCTACGCTAATCTTCATATTCCCTCTTGGGACATAAATCCTGGGCATGAGGCTAGGTAGGAGCTGGTGGGACTAGGATACGGGTTTCCAGTAAATTTACAGCATATCTTTTTATAATAGGTCCTTCTTTCGGGCGTGAGGGGAACGAGAAAGATCGTACGATATGACGATCACCGGGAAGGCCCTGATTAGGATCTGATAACACCCATTCGTCCACGAAATAGTGCATCGTTCTAGAACGAACAAATGCAGGGTTTCGACAGCCATGCCAAGTAAGCACATTCCGAAACAAAGCAGATCTGGGGATCGAACGTTGAGAAGCGACGGCGATGGCGCTTGTGAGTTGATCAATGGTCGAACCATTGTTTGAGATAGCAGATACTGATCCAGGCCATAGATCCGCGGCGAGAGACCAAGGAAGAGGGAAGTCAAGGACGAAGGCGTTGATAGCGTTTATACAAGAGACTCTAGTTTCTCAAGCATTGTAGACATGATGTTCCTAATGCTAGTGAATGAAAAGCCCAAATTACAGCGACATAAGTCTGAGATGCCGTTGAAGTGTTGTTGGCCGGGTACCTGGGCGTAAGTGACCCCGCGTAAGTGACTGTCACTGAATGATGACTTCCAGTTTGACTGCCATGCACTTTCTACGCCGTAGACATCACCTGGGACTGCATGTCTCATTACGCTGCATACGCCATTGCCTGCACATCGAATTTGGAGAAATCAGTTCCACCTACTAAGACCCTGCAGATGGGAGATTAAGACCGGCTCTTCCTCGCGGCAATCGGCACACATGCCATGCGTTCTCAACCAGTTACGAGCGACTGCTTCGCCTTCGTTTGATACTCGCCAACAAATCTGCGTGTAGACACATGCTCGCCGATGATCTACACCATATTACTCCTCTTGCCATTCGCCAATCCTGCAGTCGCTTTCTAGAAGAATGCATCCACCAGTCACAGCTGGTCCTGAACGGGTTGTGAGACCACTTGCTCTTTGTATGCAGGCTAGTGAGGTGCTGAAACGGGAACGCGGTCTATTCTATCAAGAGAGTTATGTTTCTGGACCGAAATCGTCGGTTTTCTGAAGCCCTTTGATTATTTGAAACTTACAAGTAGCCTTGAAACGGTAATGTTCAATTCCACCAGGATACTTTCGAGTAATCATCCTACTGACGAGCAGTCCAGAGATACCGCATGGTCCCAAGAGGCCATGCGAGAAAAGTTAAATGGTACTACTGATCAAGGATTGCGTGTATAGCCCTATGCTTCATCCAAAAGTACCACTCCAAAGTACGAAAGCTAAAGAGGAAAGAAGGCGAGAAACCGAGAGCCAAACAAATGACGAAGGCTATAACAGACCTCTTAATATGATCATGGCCTCGACTTCATTTGCGAAGAACCTGGCGAGTTGAGTAGTACAGCTGAACGACTTGACGCCTTGACAACGCTGACTCTTGCATGACCCACCTGCCAACCTGCAGTATCTTGGCCTACATGCTCCTTATTGCACTGTCAACTTATGATGGAGAAATAAGATCTGGCTGTTTACATGGCATGCAAGTCATGGGTCCCAATGCAATGCACAGGGGCTCCTGCCATGTGCGCTCGCCATGTGGTATATGTGCGGGAACAGTGGCAGCAGCGAATCACCTCCGTCTGTTAACGCAATTTCGATACCCTTCCCTTGTCATTTGAACCTTAACTCGACAGTCATGACTTATTTAAGAACATGAGGCTCTCGAACACATATGGCCGAGAAACTTAGAGGAAGGAAGCGTACTGCCTGCCGATAACGATATGCGGAGGGCCCTAGGCAGAAATTTCAAGCTATAGACTTGTAGACCTAGCAAAAATAACCAAAATGCCACCGCTGCTGCTATCGGACGGCTTATTGAGTTACAGATCTAGAAAAGCCTGGCGATCGCGGACTTGAACACCGCAAATCAAAGTTGGACTAAAGGCGTATGACAGTGGCACATACCCACCCCGAGCATGTTGACACTATTCATTTCTCTTTTGATCGTATTTTTTGCCAGCTGATTGGAAAGACAACCTGCGGAATGCTTGGCGCGGTTTGCGTTTGGGTCTGAGATGGTGCAATGCTAAAGAGGTGACAGCAACGCCTTCGAATACAGTTGCGGGGTCGATGTGGGAGAGAACTCATTGTAATTGGACGAGGAGGGGAAGTGCGGGTGAAAGAACAGTGGCCGGATATCCCGACTGGCAGGACGAGGAGAAAGCCGAAGTAGGAGGGGTGAAAGAGGGACTTACAGGCTACTTGCCATGCCCAGAAGCTGTATCGTGGGACAAGATATGCCAGAATGCATCGCTTGCATTGTTGTTTACTTAGACAGGAATAACGATACGCCGACATGCTAGTGCGGTGCCATGAGAGCAGACAGAAGATTTGCTCTCTACTTTGTGGAAGCCTTGAAAAGAACACACCATCGCCTCGTCTCATTGCGCTTCGAACTCCAATGACAACAATGGTTTGTAGTTTCTTGGCAGCTGGGATTTCCCCGGCCGTAGTGCTGATACTGTCGATAGTCACTGCCCACAATCACTGCCACCTCCAAAAGACAAGAGACCTCAAAGCACAAAACATTTTATTGATGCCACAATAGAAATACTAGCATACACGGTCGCAATGACCCACCTCCATTGTCATCTCTACTCTATGCATCGGAAACGCCAATATCTGAAAAGCGAGCAAAGAGCATACAGTTTTGGACGTGTCCCGTCTCACTTCACAGCCTCCTTTGACCGCCCCCAAATCCGCCACGCCAGTACCATTTCCCGTCACCGCCACCCAATATTCACAAATGTCGTCGAGGAGAAAGTGCGTTCGTAAATTGTCCATGGCTCCTCTTTATGGTCCTCGCAAGCCCATTTAGCATGAGACATCCAAGCTAGCCTTCGAGTTCATGAGCAGGGCCACAATCAAGCCGTAAAGACCTGTTGTCAATTGTCAGTAAACTCACAGAATTGCTGACATTTCGAAACCTCTAAAATCACACCAAGGATTCCATGCACCATCCAGCATTCAGAGAGTATAAGAGATTAGCTTACCTAGGACTTCGGCGAAGATAAGAATGAGAATCATGCCAACGAAGAGGCGAGGTTGTTGTGCGGTACCGCGAACACCAGCATCTCCGACAATACCGATGGCAAAACCAGCGGCCAGACCAGCCAGACCAACACTAAGCCCAGCACCGAGTTGGATGAAGCCGGTATAAAGTGGCAATTGTTGCTTCAGGCCATCGGAGATCAACACTGATACGACGAGTCCGTAGATACCGATAATACCAGCCATAATGACTGGAACGATGTCTGGAAATGTGAATTAGACTTCTTTGCTCCACGATGCATTCCACGGAAGCTTACTCTTGACAATCAAGTCTGGTCGAAGGACACCCATGGCACAGATACCAACGCCAGACTTCGCAGTTCCGTATGCAGCACCAAAGCAGGTGAAGACAATAGCCGATGTGCAGCCCATTGCACCGAAAAATGGCTGTATTGACGTTAGCTTGATGATGCCTGTATTGTCGTTCTGTGGATGATGCGGAGTAGAAGGAAGCTTGGTGGGAGATGTAGCTTAGGGGGTACGAACTGCGTAGACCGGGCTATTGTGAAAGAAGTTAGCATAACTACATAGGGACAGGATGACCAAGATGAAGCTGCAAGACTGATGTCCTAGGTGATGAAGCTTATCTTGACCTCATTGTTGTTCATTGCTTGGGCGACTCACCAATAGACCAAACTGTCGCCAACGTCCATCTTGAAGGTTCTGGGGAGCTTGATTGGGATGCTGTGAGTATTGGTAAAGCTTTCGAAAGCTGAATTGGCGATGATTGACAAGTTGATTGATGGCGTTGAGCTTGATGAGAGGTGTCGTCGATGGAAGTTGATGATCGATTGAAGAAGCAAAGGCTGGCTCGGCGCTACGCTAATCTCTTTATGGACTGGCGCAACCTCGACTATCCTTGCGCGCCGCCGAACCTTTTTGACAATTTTTTGAGTATCTGCACCAGCAGCACCACGAAAATCTTCGAGATCGCAAAACACCACTGCACTTTACGCACACAAACCAGGGCGAGCCAACGCAAGGAACCCTGAGTGTTACAGCCACCACGTACCAGCCCAACCACAAGCTTCTTCGTACAAGTAAGCCCCCGCACCTTCCTGCTGCCTCTTGCAACTTCATCACTTACTGACAGGCTTTAGTAGCATCCCACCTCGAACCAATTCTACCTCAAAATGGCAGAAGAACAAAACGGATCTGCAGGTACGCTCGCAACTCCCCCAAACCTTCATCTGTGCCTACTATGTACGACAATGGGTTTCGTATACTAATATTTTTGCAGCTTGGCCCGTCGCCGATGCGGCTTTGACCCAGGAGTTGTTGGACATTGTGCAACAGGCAAGCCATGCCCGACAATTGAAAAAGGGAGCCAACGAGGCTACAAAGACTTTGAACAGAGGTATCTCTGAGATCATCATCCTTGCAGCAGACACTGCCCCTCTTGCTATCCTTCTTCATCTTCCGCTTTTGTGCGAGGACAAGGTACGCGCATAATCTTGTAAATTTCAGGAAATGTAAAAGTACTGACATATTTTGCAGAATGTTCCCTACGTTTATGTACCAAGCAAGACCTCCCTTGGCCGCGCCTGTGGAGTCAGCCGTGCCGTCATTGCTGCCAGCATTACCACTAACGAGGCCTCCGACCTGATGAACCAGATCAGAAGCTTGAAGGACAAGGTCGAGAGACTCATGATCTGAGTGTGGACGGACGGGCTACATATGCTGGACTGGAATGTTTCAGCAATTGGCGTTTGGCTATAGCAAGGACATGGAGTGCTGGTTGTAAAATAAGGCGAAATCGGCCATTGCACAAATGCATGCAGGAACCTGGGCCTTGAATGGACCTTCTCAAGAATTTAAATTATCAATGTCCAACTTTTGGCAGGTCTCATGACCTTTCTTGCGATCCCTCGTGGCCCATGTAATGATCATGGTTATGCTCAGGAATCGAATGCCTGCATGCAGAGCTGTCACACTGGATTTTCAAATCAGCGAAGTTATTATGGCTGCTTTTCTTACACAAACATGCGAGGATATACTTCGTTCTCTTTGAAGACGGATTACATCTCTGGAACTGAGACCAAGACTTGACTAAGCACTAGCTTCATCATTGACTTGACTTGACTGCTTTATGGATGAATCTCTGTCTCAAATACCCAGGGTCTTTGAGTACTATCCCCTCGTAAAACGGCCCACACGCCGGACGAGAATATTCAGCGAGGCAAAAGGTAGAATTGCCCCAAATATATTCAATATATGGACAGCAAGTGTCCTTTAAAACAGCCTTCACATCAGGGACTTCAAAGGTAGCCTCCGAATATTTCCAGCAGCAGGATCATGGAATCAGTCGAGAGGCAAAATTATTAAAGAGCTTTAACATGTGCTTACTACTAATTATCATTTGCACTCAAATTCAGTGCATATTATTGTCGTTGGAGGTTCTATGTTCGACTACATATATCTACTTCATTTCCACGTCGCAAGGAACCTGCCATTATGCCTCCTCTCAGGCCCAGACGAGCTTCTTTATACTATGTGTGAGCTGTTCCAGGAGCCCTGTGCTCTTTCTGGCATCAGATAGAGAAATAATATCGCCGCTCTCGATGATCCTCTTCCTTTCTGTGCCCACCTCCACGACCTGGCCATGGAGGGCCATCCGCTCAATCTCAGAGCAAATGCCCTTTACCTGTTCCATTTCGCTTAGTCGGGACTCGTTGCCAGCGAGAGCCGACCGTACAGGCACAGCCTTGAGCGCCAAGACGTTGAGCTCTTGAGCGGCCGGTACGGCAGCTGCACCTGTGAGACCTTTGAAGACAGATTGTGGCCCAGATACCGAGTTTCCGGCCAGTAGGTCCGTTTCAGCTCTTGTTTGAATGTTTGACATCGATCGAGTGTTCACCCTAGTAATGTCGTCTGCACCTGCCTTGTATTTGATGACCAACCCCACGTTATGTCGTTCGTCCACCTGAGGTGCCGAGAGGGTCGAAGTTATATATGTACCATATATGATTTGGAATATGTGCTGTAAATCTATTCTTTCGAACGAGGACACTTTCTCCGCATCCCAGTCGAATCTGACAGAATACACAGCGGCGTCTGTAAGTAGGAGGATAGACTCTTCTAGAGATACTGATTTGATCGTATTGGGCAAATGAGGTGTAAGTAAAGTCCAACCACCAATGAGCTCTTCATGTTCGTCGGCGATGACCAGCTTCTGACTTGTCTCGATGGCGGCTTGTCTCATCTTTTGCATCGACATCCCCGGATCACTGCTCATCATGTTCGCTTCAAAATCTTCGAATACAACAGATGACACTGTCCCAAGCAAAAAGTCGATGACGACTTGGCTGAAGTAATCATTCACGATACTTTGACGGTCAGCAGCCATTGCGATATCAGCTGATAATCTACTTACCCACTGTAAAACCTGGAAATGGACAAACCCATGTCCTTGATGGCACCCTGGAAGTCCCTCTTTCTTGTTCGTGTGAAGTCACCTTTTAAGGCGGCAGTGGAGGCATACTGGAATTGGTTAGTAGGTGTACAGATCTGGCCAGGAAAAAAACCAAATCAGGAAAAGGTGAACCGATCTCAATCTTGAAATCAAGAACATCATTCAAGGGAGTAAGACCAACTTGTTTCGAAATTGCATCACCGTTATCAGCCCAGACCGTGTTAAACCACTGTGTTGTCTGATCTGGTTGGAGACTCATGTCTATGCCCTCACTTTTCAGTTGTCCCTCAAGAGCGCGCATACCACATGCACTCTGAACAACGTTGGTGCGGTCTGTACGCAATGATTAGTCAGTGAGTGACGGTCAAGGAAGTTTTACTACATGGCTCGATAAAACACCGATCCCCGAAAGAATGGTAGAAAACATGCTTCCAATACATACCTAAGCAGTCCATACAGTTTGTGCGCAGAATACCAGTTTGCTTTGACATCTGCTCTCCATCGACCTCAATAGTTTGCCCAAAGGAGTCGAGCCGCTCACCAAGTGTGTCCATCAACAAGCTGACATTTTCGAACCTCATTCCTCTGCAAACTGCGTGGAAATCGAACCATTCAAATCCGACACCTTTTCTAGACTCTTCGTTGAAACGCCTCATGAACATTTCATATCTGTCTCCCACAATTGCTTCAGCACCATGCTTCTCGACTAACGAGACAGCCTGAACAGATCCATATCTGTCACAGAGGTAGCTGAAATGGCGGCTGAAAGCGCTGTAATTCGTGTCGTCTGAATGGGCCAATTGCGGAACTGGCTTGAAAGAGTACGGCGACTGCGAGAAGAATACCGGTATACTGCCCCGGATCTGTAGGAAAGAATAGACCTTGGCCCCTGAGCCCCAAGATGGATCAGAGAGTATCTGCTCAGTCTCAACACTGTTTGCCGTAGAGCCGTCTTCATCGATACCGCGGCGAAGATATCGTAAGCCGGCTCTTTTAACAGATCTCCGCGAAATTAAGGTAAGCAAGAATGATTTGTTAGAAGCACTACCGTCACTCGATTTTGGTTCGCTGCCATCCTCATGGTCCGAGGTCTGATGGCTCTTCTGATTTGCAAAGAGATCAACTAATTCCACCGAGGATTTCGCAGCGCCATCCACGCCAACAATGGACTTTGGGGGATTTGGGTCCATTTCGAATGATCGCTGCCCAACAAATCCCTGGATAAGAGGCAGCACAAGCGAGCTTTGCCCGGAGTCAACAAAGGGCTGGATTATGTGGCGATTCCACCAGAATGTGGGGTCTACACGAGTATGTAGTGGGCCATCTATATCTGATGTATTTCGATTGGCAAAACTCCTTGTAAGATCATGGTCGTAGGAGAAGAAAAAACTTTGTGACGAGCCAAAAAGAATCTGTGTTGTGCGCAGTATTTTCGGGAGTAGAGAATCTACCACATCCATGGAATCCCCTGAATGTTCGTCCGTGTCAGGTAAATCTTCCGCCTTTGCACGTAAATCCCCTGAGCCTTGTACGTCAGGGCTGTCAACATTGGACTCGGCACTGGTCATTCCAAGGTTCCTTCTTTGATCCGCTGTCCATCCCTTCTTTGAGAACCACTTCTGAGCAAACCTGCCATACCCACCTTTCCGTGCTATGACATCCTCAGCCACGCTGGTAGTCCTTCTGTGTGGTTGTGATGTTAGAGCAGAACTGGGGGGCAGGCTATCGTCTTCAACGTCATCACTGATTCTTGTAGGTATGCTGGCTTCTTCGCCATCCGTATCACTTTCGTCCATGCTGAGGTCCCCATCTCTTCTGTGTTGTAAGGCCTTGGTGTTTGCAATCGATCGTTCCGCCTCGGTCTTCGACGACAGTGGGGTCAGGGCAACATCTGTGATACAGTAGACCGCTTTCCCTTGAATCTGTGCAACCTGCTGCCGTCTGACAATGGTTATTAGAAACGACGATTTGGAGACGGTCAACACTCCTGCAGACGAGCCAGGTTAGTCCCCTCCAACAGCTTGAGGTCAACGACAGCGAACATACCGACAAGCCCAAACGCCTCAAATCCCTTCTCACTGCTTTCAACATGGGCGCCATCTCTGGGGACTTGTGTGATGCTATTGTCCTTGTACGCAATTTTCGTAGTAGGCCGACCTGGTCGGGTCTCTGTGATAAGAAGGCCGTCAACGGCAGCAAATATTAGAAGTTTGCGCGCCAGGCCAGGCATGCTGGCGATGCTATGAAGGGTGCATCAAACTTCAGCGGAAGGGCAAGAAAATAAAGGAGCGATTCTTCCAAAAATCGGTTTGCTTACTCTGGTCGCAGAGGGGGGTAAGACAGTAATCAGACGAGCCCCCTCCAATTTGAGTGATGTCTTGATATCTCGGCTCGGTCCTGACGTAGTTCACGGGCACAGAAAGCGGCGCGCGGCACCAAGGTATTGTAATCTTACTCGATATTCGCATTATTAGCGAGACAGAGCGAGCTTCGAGCTGAGCCCTTTAGCATAGATGGGTTGGGTACCTAACACATCGGTCGGCTCTTCATCATCCTACCTAATAACGGAGAAGTCAATTGCATTTAAGTTCACATACAGTACATGGCAATATCTAGTATTTAGGTATTGTAGTGGGTCATACTACTCCATATTACCGATCTGTCGTAAAAACTACATTATTTGCTGCTGCTTTTTTCATTCGCCCTCACCCCTGCTACAAGAACTACGAACAGCCAGCCACATTGCCAGCAGCAATATTTCTCGCCCAACTCAACATCACTTCGAGACCAACTGTCCAACTGCGCTTGTTGTCTCAGATCAACACAGGCATCTCATCATGGGCAAGCATGGCAAAGCCGTCAAGGACGGTGGAAGGATGGTCCGAGACGATTCGGAATCTCTGCGTAAGGGCGCGGTCAAGAAAAGTTCAGCAAAGCCCAAGGAGAAACCTGTCGCCAAGACGGCAAAAGTTGATATCGAGTGTGTGGTACCGCTCAAACTTCAGCAGCTTACACTCAACATCTTCAAAGATACATTCTCGGAAGTGCTGACTTCAGAATCGCTGCCGACTTTGCTGCAGGAGGTCAAAGGTCGACTTTACGAAAGAGACTTCGAAGGCGCGTTTGGCCGAAAGGACTACCTCGAGGCCTACTCTGTTCGATGGAGTCCCAGCCGAGCTCTTTGCTACCAGTCAATTCTTGTTGACCTTCTACAATATATTTCTGCAATATTTCCAGCCTGTCAAAATGAAAAGAAGAGAGATATCCCTAGCCTGCGTGTCATCGCCTTTGGCGGTGGGGCTGCTGAGGTGGTTGCGTTCGGTGCTTTCCTACGACACGTCCTCGATACCACCCAACCCCTGGCAATCCACGGTGCGGGTCTGAATTTGGACAGCTTGACAATCACAGATAGTGGTACTGGAGCAGCTTCAGTGAGTGAAGGATCTGGTTCCATAGATCGGGAAATCGACCTCGTGCTCGTGGACAGTGCGGATTGGAAAGATGTTTCTCTCAAACTCAGCAGTGGACTCTTCACAATTCCTATCCTTTCGAAATATGCCAATGCTGCAGCTAGGCAGACAAACATCCCATTGTTGAATGACGGAAGTCTCGAGTCAACATTTGTAATGGCAAATGCCCTCGAACTGGATCGACAGCAGCTCCTTGACTTGGTTGGGAGAGAGAGACCACTCATCACTCTACTCTTCACCTTGAATGAACTCTACACAGCATCGATCAGCAAAACTACCAAATTCCTTCTCAACATAACTTCCGCTGTCGATGCGGGGACTTTACTGCTCATTGTTGATAGCCCTGGCAGCTACTCCGAGACTACCTTTGGACCTGCCGGCAACACAGAAGCACCTAAGAAGTATCCAATGAAGTGGTTACTTGAACATGCGCTACTTGGGTATGAAACACCAAGAGGTCAAGAAAGTCCGATCAACCTCTGGGAGAAAGTTGTCTCAGATGACTCGAAGTGGTTCCGGGTACACGAAAGCCTTCGATACCCAATCCCCATCGAGAACATGCGGTATCAATTACACCTCTACCGAAGAATATGATGCGTGGAATATACAAGGTTCATTTCATCATTCAACATACATTCGTGAGGGGACTCTTCTGAGAAATTACCACAAGCCCTAATATCGACTAAACATCAAGGGAACGAGTGCCGTGCTTTCATGTCCCACGAGCGCCCTGCCCTTCCTCCCAGCTGAACACGTGTTCTTGAAGAATCCTCGAACGTGTTCTTTCCTCTCCTGATTTCTACAATACTCCTTGCTCAGTTGCTTCAGAACGGCCTCCTTTGCCTTCTTCAAGGCCGACACTCTCTTGTCAGGGTCATCGGCTAGCTCTTGCTGTGCTGCTTCCATCTCAGCATTGCGTTGGACCCCCTGTACATGTGGATTGAATGTGGTAGGCATCAAGACCTCCTCGATAGGTCCGGCAATAGGAATGGGACTTGAAATGACTAGCTTCCCACTAGACTCCTTGTGCTTGTGCTTGCGTCTTCGCCTGCGATGCACTCTCTTCTTTTTCACCAGAACAGATGTTCGCAGCACTTCAGACCGCATCTCACCGGCTGTATCGATGACTTGATCATAGTCACCGAGTTGGTCTATGTAATCCTGACTCTGGAAGCCCGTCGAGCTCCCAGTCTCGGACCCGCTGTGTTGCGACAGCCATTCATCGCTGCCGCTGCTCCTCGTCAAAGGCGCAAGGGCGTCTTCCCAGGCACCGCCATTGATGAGAAATACGTTCTCAAAGTCGAACTCTCTTACTGTGTGACGATGCTCAAGAATAAACTCGGAAACTTGCTCGGTGGACATCGTTGAGTTCCGAATCTGCATGTATCGAAGATTCGGGAATGCCATTGCTGGTCGAAGAGGTGCAGCTGGCAGCGGCGACATGGGTGAAGTTACCTCCGCAAACAGCTTAGTAGTCGACTTGGGTGGAGCAAAGAGAGGGTCGGTGAAAAGGGTGAAGGGGCAAGGACCTCTTCTTCCGCCCCATCCGAAGCTGACCTTCTCAAGATTAGACGAGAAAGCTCGAATGTAGTCATCGAGTATTTTGAGATGGTCACGACCCGGCCTCGACCCTTGAAAGTCCCATGCGTCCATGGTGATGTTGAGTTTCTTGATCTGCTTCCACCTTCGGCCAGCTGATGGCGTGCATCCATAGCCTGGCATATGGCGCAGATACACAAGTCCCGAAGGGTGGATCTGGTTGAGCGAGAGCTTCTCAAGTCTCTCGATCGGTGCCCGCTCGATGGCAATTCGCAAACTGATGAGAGCGTAATCGACCGCATCGCGACGATACCGCTGAGCTGGGTCTTGGTCAGGACAAGAGATGGTGAGATGTCGAATGTTGGGCATGTATGTCATTGCCTTGACGAAAGCGGGCACATTGGTAGCCGCGTGGAAAATCGGAGGATATTGTTGTGTCAGAACTTCGGCTAATTCTGGCGATCCATATTTTGGTCGCTGGCAGACTGATCCCCCAGAAGTATGAGGAGTGTACAGGAAATTAACCTCTCGGCCGGTCATGGGATTTATGAGAGGTGGTAGAAAGGTTGCCGGGCTGTGTGGCATGGAAAATGTGAGGTGGTCAATATGGCGACCTATACGAGACAAGGCCTCGAGTCTGGAGGGGCGAGTAAAAGAACTTGGGGTGAAGGTCAGGCGGGTTCGAGTGAACAAATGTGGAGTTGCGACGTCGCAACATTCCGAATTTGTGAGGCGCAGGGCACAGATGGAGGTTGTGTCCAGATGTGAGAGCAGGTTTGTTCGCAACTTGTCGTCCCGCCAGAGGCGGAGGAAAGCTGGGCTGGCAGTCGCCATAGCTTGCGCATGTCGTCAAGAGAAAGAACCCGGCTGTGGTTGGAATGACAATCAAATCAATGTTGACTCTCAGCGGGGTTTGACAAGAGGTGTATTGATGTGTTTTTGGAAGTGTGATGAAGGCTGAGACGGTAAGTTGTTGATGCAAGGTACTGAAGCGAGGCCAGTACTTGGTGTCAGATGGAGGCAGGAACACTCGAAGAAAGACACTTCACAACGCAGCGCAACAATAATGAGAGCAAATATGAATATGAAGAGGCGACCCGTCCCTGGCCATCATCTCATATACCCAAGGCACTTGCCCACTCCACTATTCTCCCATGGCACCAAATGTCGCAAATCGTTCATAACGTGATTGTGACTCCTCTGGATATGCATCTCCTGCATGTCGTAGCGAACATCAACACGAAAATGTCACGATCGCGACACACCTTTAAGAGCGTGAGGACCGCGTCTACTGGAACGAATGTCGGTGGCACAAGTGCTCAAATGCATCCACCTGCAGGCTCCTGCATGTCTTGGCGCTGCCCGTTTCAATCGTCCGAAGGCTGGGCCAATGATAAAACTTGAAACATTCAATGTGCAGCATGGGCGATATGCCGGATAAAAGGTAGCCCCACACAAGAGGACTGGACGACGGTGAAGGTTGATGACGTCCAATGGAGAGTCGAGAATAGGAGGAGGTTGGGGCGGCATTGTTGTTGACAGGTGGACGCACAATCGCGAAACAGACGCGGAAAGTCGCGCCACACTTGAAGATCGCTTGGCGGCAGTGCTTGATGTGGTACTTTTGGCGTCTGATGGAGATCATATTATCGTTTCCCCCAGATCTTCTCGCGTCTGTTTCACGAATATGGAACTCAAGTGAGATTCATGCCAAGAGGAAGTGGCGTTGATTCACAGCAACTTGCTTGCCCAGCTTGCTCGTTTCGCTGACTGGCCTGCTCGAAGAGAAAGCCTCTTCGGAGCAGTTCTGGGAAGGTCTCGATACGGCACTGAAAAAAAAACCCTTGCGCCATTCTGGACGCGCGACACTCAGTATGTGTCTTGATTGTCGCATTTTTTTCTGGACACACTATCCAGACAAGTATCGGCTTGTCTACAGCTCGTGCTGCTGAAGTCTCACAATCCTGTTTCGGACGGGACTAGATGTTATTCTACAATTATCGATTTCTTCTTTACAGCCTCGTTATGGCAGCTCGCGAGGGCAGGAAGAGCCAGGTAGCAAGGGTATACGCCTGTAATGATCCGAGGTGGTTTTGCATCGTTCATGCCCTCAGCGATCGACTTCAGGGTAAGTTTCCAAACTATTAGTTTGGTGTAGCCAGTGATCATCCTCATGAGCACAAAAGCCAGCTGTGGGGATGTTCACTATGATCTCCTCTTTGGGTTCAATGCGTTAGAGAAGATCGGTAGTACCTCCGTTTTGTCTTCCTCCTTTGCGGCATGCAGAATAAACAAACTCATCGTCTGCAAACTCAGACGAAAGAAGCCAAGTCGAAGATGACTAGTCTCTTGAAGGGGGGTCGGCGTGGTTACTTGTTGTCAGAAGCTGGTTTGCACTCTTTGTAGCGTAGGATATCATCAAAACGATGGGTCCATCCTAAGAGTTATCTCAACAACACCAGTTGAAGGAATATGATTTGTCTTCAGTGAACTGGTCTTTGCTCAGCCTTTCTTGCTTCTGGTGCCGGGCGTCGGGCCAGCTCTCGACAAGTATAGTGCTAGGTGGTTGAACCTGTCCGGAAATTTGCTGGTTGTGCTCTACATGGATACAATGTGCCATTGTAAAGTTGGGTGAAGAAGGTAAGCACTGCGAGCAGTCAGCCAATCGTTCTTGTCGAGAAGTTCAGCACTTCATTATCGTCTTGAGCGTCCTCGGAGGGTTTGAGTCTGTTTTCGTGGTTTCTCCCTCCGTTACAGGGATTGGGCATTACTTCAGCCAACGAAAGGTGTCGCTACAGGTGTCACCACGATCCATCAGAGGCATTGCTTTCCCGTTCCTTTCGTAAATGTTTATATCACGAATTGGGTTTGTCTGGGCGACCAGAGTCATTGCTCTTATTTCAGTGATCCTCTGCTGCTTCTAGAATGTAGTCGTCGAGGGCGGATCTCATTGAGGCGAAGCACGAGTGCCAGGCTGAACATCGAGATTTTTTCCAACCCGACTTCTGCCATCACAGTCTTGAGTGGTTCCTTCCTCGACTTGGCTTCATTCGTTCCGATGACCGGTATAAACTTGTACTGCATTTTGCAAGGTTTCTCATTCTCTTTCTGTTCTCCTGTCCTGGTATTTCTGAATATTGATTTGCTTTTCGGCCGACTGCTCCAAGATTATCTTGCTGATAATTATGGGAGGTGAGTGAACACTGTTCCCTTATAAGCCATTTGATATGGAACGAAATACTGACTTACCTTCTGGATATGAGATTCAACGTGGCTCTAGCTGCTGACTTTCTGACAACAATGTGTCTCCTCGGTATCTGGCTTCCTTTTGGATGGGCAAGGCAGGCACTACTTGCCTTGTTGTTTGGTCTTGGGTTGGCGCCAACATCAGTCTGACACCAGTATGCGTCGGCCAGCTCTGAAGAATCGATGAAAGTGGAAGGAAGGTAAGACTCGACTTTGCTTCTCAATTATATCACTGGGATGTATCTTTGAAGTCCTCATCGTATTAATGGTTCCAAATGCGTGTGACAGGCATTCTGTTTGAATATTAGGTAACATTGTTGGAGGCCGATGCGCATGAAGTCTTCTCGCATGTTGCTGCGCGTGAGTGCTGGCCATGGGACAGGGGCTCGGACATATGCTCTAAGAAGGATCACTGACGAAGTTTGAAACGTTATTAAGAAATGTTAACGAAAACACTGTTTGTTGAATTGGTAGAAACAACTGATGCCGGGATAATGTGTCGCTTTATTTTGCCCACAGAGTTTCAAACACAGACTGGTTCCACTGGCTGGCTAGTAATTAGGCATGGGCCGCCAACATGGGAATCTTGAGGGATCGGATGGAAATTGGAATCCGGGTAGGGACGAGCCTTTCCAGGGGAAGTCTGTTGTGCCTCCGGAACCTTGTCGGGCAATACTTTACTTTGGGCAGCATGCCCGTCGTAAGGTCGGACACGGGTATGCCTGGCTGCCTGATCTCACTGTGCCAGCTCGCTTTGTGACATTTGCTTACTGGTGGATACAGGGCGAGGCTTTACCTAGGGCGGCTTTTTCTGGTTGCTTTTTCGAGCCGTGAAGTGCAAAGGTTGGTGGAGGACGGAGAGACTCCGGGCCTGAAGGAAGCGAACATGATTGAATATCAATGGCAAGATTCTTCATCTGGGAGGGTGCTCCCAGCTGAAGGAACAAAACAACAACCAACCATACAATAATTATAATGCAGAACGATTTGTTCAGGTAGACTGTAGTGTAGTGTAGACGGTCGACCGTAGAGTTAGAGTCGTCGACCCTGCAGGGCTGGCCTAATCCAGTGGTGTCCGCGTTTAGTTCGTCATTTGGCATCTGGCGGCATCTGTCAGTCAGTGTAAGGGTCTTGAAGTCTTGAAGCTTTGGAGGAGAGCAAACCGAGCATGGGGCTACGCATACCATACTGGACAGCAAAGCAAAGCGAAGCGAAACGAAGAGAAAGAAAGAGCGCAGAGAATAGAGAGAGAGAGAGCAGCGCAGAACAGAACAGAACACTTGCAGCCCTGGACAGTGGACTCGCCCTGGACTCCTGGAGTCTCGCTCGCTGTCTCTGTAGCAGGCCGCCAAGCCCCCGTCCCTTCGCTGGGCCCTGCCTACAATCCCCTCCCCTCCCTGCAATAATCGAGCGAAGAGAACTGTCTGGGCCCTGGAAGAGAAAAGACCGGCCTGGACCCTCCAAACTTACTTTCGTCCCTCGCTCTCCGCTCCGCTCCAGATTCCCTGCGCAGCTCGAAATCTTAATCTCTATCTCCTATGGCACGACGATTATTATCATTCTCACTAACTCCTTCCCTTGCTCCTCCTCGTACCTTACCTTTCTCGCTCTCTCGCTCTCTCGCTCTCCCCATTTTGCTGCTCTCGCTTGAATCTTACTGACATCTATTGGATTGCATTGCATTGCATTGCATTGGCTTGGTTTGCGTTGGACTGGACCGGACCTTCGAATCCCATCTTTCCTGTCTCTTCTTCGTCTGCTTCTTCCTTGGACCTTTCCTCGTCTAAGACACCACACCACATCTCGTACCGCGTCTCGCCTCACCCACCAGAACAAAAACAATAACAGAACAGCCAGTTGCTTGCTTGCTCAACGTCTCAAGCAGACGATACTATGACATTGCGACCTGTCAGTACACTCCTATACAATTCCTAGGCTCTGGCGTGGCTGCTTGCTTCCTCGTCCCCTCTTCTCATCCCTCCCTCCTCTCCTCTCCTGAGAGCTCTTCCCGTGCACCACACGCGCGCCGAGACTGCCGCTCCCAAGAACCCGACTGAGCAAACCCAGTCCAGCCCGAATTGACAAGACACGACCACCCCCTCTTTGTCGCGCATCTACTGCTTCCTCTCAACGAACTCCAATACCCTTCAATTGCATCTCGCAGATCATCAGCAATCCAGATCAAGCTCCAGAACATGCATCGAGACCGGTAGAATCACGACCTCGCCCGTGTCGATTGGTCGATGAGGGCGGAACCATCGACCTTTGAACCCAACTATCGCTCGCCGTCAACCTCAAGATGCGAATTGGCATTCGAGAGCAGTTGGGTGCAGTCATACTGTTGACAGCACTCGTTCCTCTCGCTGTGCTGTCTATCGCTGTCTGGATCAACAACAAAAATTTCGTGGTCAATATCACATCCCAGGAACTCAGCCTCACAGCGAGCTTGAAAGCATCCCAAATCGCTTCGGATCTGCTCCTCATACAGTCAACATGTGCGACCATTACCACCAGAATTCTGCTGAATCAGGCGTTGAAGTCATACTACAAGGGGAACGGAACGTCAATGAATTGGACTGCCGCACTTAATGATGTGTCGAGTGCTCTGGATAGTAAGGACCAAATTCCATTTCAGTCGGCCTTTCTTGAGTTCTTGAATCATGATCCGCCGACAAAGTGAAAGATGCAGAGCATTGGGACATTCCAGCTGCTGACTAGACTTGTGCTGACCATAGTGATTTCAGGCGGCGGCTTTTCGTCTTTACTTCAGATCATTGTCTTCTCTCGGAACTCGACCATCGGCGGGAGTGGGAGGGAGAACGCTTCACTGGGACTTATCAAAGCGACTGCACCAAATTCTGGGATTCGATTGCCTTACCAATATCCAAACCTTACCTATGCGATGCTTGGAGACGATACGGACCTTGGATATCCAACTGCGCTCTATCCCAATATCACCTACACACAGACCGACGAACCTGACGCCATGGACCCGTCTGTTAACGCAACCAAAGCCGCTGCGTTTACTGACCTGCCTCTAAACAACACATCGGAGCTTCTGCTTGGGCCACTTCAGATCAATGATTCGTATGCTCTAGTGTCACTTACACTGCCCATTACAGACAACTTAAATCGGGAAATCGTCCTTGGTTATATGACTGTTGTAGCTGCCGCAACGTCACTCATTAGCGTCACACAGTCTCGCGAAGGTTTGGCGAAGACAGGTATCGTTTTACTTATTGGTCCCAGTCGGCGAGAGAATCTATTCCGATATGAACAGCGCCCGTCTAATCCAGACTACGATGCGGACCCTGAAACTATTGGCGAAGCCAATGTTAAATACGTCTTTCCACCGAATCCCTTTCAAGGTCAATCAAATCGGCATCAAAGATATCTGTAAGCAACTTTCTGGTCACACTCAGTATCTAGTCCAGTACCCAATTAGTAGACGCGCGTAATGATCTTTTAGATTATTTTTCAACTCTCTGACTTACATGCCGCTTCTAACTTCTGTAGTCAAAATCTGTCCGAATTCGGATCTTCCAATTTCAGTCTCAAATCATATCCTGCTGCTGTCGATGGATTCAGAAACTACCTTCCAAATTCTGTCAACAGTGCCGACAGCAAATTGACGACAGACAATGAGCAGAATATTAGCGTGGCAGTTGGATGGGCGAGACCACAGAGTACGCTTGTGTCGTGGCTGCTCCTTGTGGAGCAAAGCCATGAAGAGGCTTGGTCGCCCATCAAACGACTTCAGACCATCGTCCTCGCCTGCGTATTTGGCACTATTGGGCTGATACTAATTGTGGTTCTTCCCATGGCCCACTACAGTGTGCGCCCTATTCGCAGGCTACGAGACGCAACGGAAAAGTCCATTGCACCACCTGGGTACACTCCAAATGGAAGTATTCGAACTGAGAGGGATGAGCATGACCTGTCTGAGGATGAGATGGGCGAACTGGAGCACCGGAACAGCAATTCTCTGCCTTCCAAAAAAGGCTTGTTTCTGAAACTCAAACATTTAACGCCAAATTCAAGAAGGAAGACCATCGTCGAACGGCATGAGGATGAGAGGCGGCGAGTGTTCAAGATTCCGGGGAAAGTGCGAGATCGAAAACATCTCATAACAGACGAACTCACTGAACTGACCAGTAAGTGCTTCTTGGGCTTGCGACCGCCATGTGCTGACTAGGCTTCTAGGTACTTTCAACGACATGTCCGACGAGCTTATGCTACAATATTCTAGCCTTGAGCGCAAAGTCGCAGAGAGGACTGCGGAATTAGAGATCAGTAAGAGGGCAGCTGAGGCTGCTAACGAGAGCAAGACGCTTTTCATCGCCAATATTTCACACGAATTGAAAACTCCTCTGAATGGCATTCTTGGTATGTGTGCTGTTTGCATGGGCGAGGATGATCTACCGAAAATCAAGCGCAGTCTGGGGATAGTATACAAGTCTGGGGATCTTTTACTGCATCTGCTCAACGATCTATTGCTCTTTAGCAAGAACCAAATTGGTCAACAATTGAGCCTCGAAGAACGAGAGTTTCGCTTGTCCGATGTCAAGACTCAGATCCTCACCATCTTTGCAAAGCAAGTCCAGGAGGGCAAGATCGACTTCAGTGTAAAGTTTCTAAGCACTGACGTAGAATCGGATACTGAGCCTGCAACCGAAAAGCCGTTACCAGCTCTTGGACCTGCCGGAATTGGCAGATTGAAAGATCTTTTCCTCTGGGGTGATCAGCACCGTATTCTTCAGGTTATCATCAATCTGGTCAGCAACAGCCTGAAATTCACACCCGAAGGCGGAAAGGTGGAGGTTCGTATCAAGTGCTTAGGGGAGGCGGAAGCGCTATCAGAGGGAAGTAGGAATTCCATGGGATCCAAACAGAGCAGCCAGCGGAACTCCAGAAATCGGCACCGGAATGATTCTGGCTCGAATACGTCGCAGGTTTCAAGGAAACCGTCCAATTCGTCTCAACCAGCTATGGGCACTGCTTTGCAGATCAACCCAATGGATCCCAAAGTTACTCCAAGGATACAATACCGTGAGCGGTCACGTTCTCCGCCTCCTCTAAATGCTCGGACATTAATGTTCCAATTCGAAGTCGAAGACACTGGCCCTGGTATCCCGGAGCAGCTCAAGGATCGAGTATTTGAACCTTTCGTACAGGGTGATCTGGGCTTGAGCAAGAAATACGGCGGAACTGGATTAGGCTTGAGTATCTGTTCGCAGCTGGCTGGCTTGATGGGTGGTAGCATAAACCTCACGGATGTCGAACCTCATGGATCAACATTTACGATGCGAATTCCTTTGAAGCATACGAAATCGAGAGCGCCATCTACGTCGAGTACGGACCCCCAAGTCTCGAGGCCTCCCAGTACTTACAGCAATACTGACGGGAATCGACCTACCTCCAAAACCCCAGGAGACGCCAGTCCCAAGCCAGGGTTCGAGAAGGATTCGCAACCACGTCTCGTCGGGCTCAGTCAACCTTTCTTTGCTTCGGCATCAGCTCATTCACCTCCTGGAAAAGCCTCCAGCGACCAAATAACCGCGCTCTCTAAGGCCGCCGGTAAAGAACCAGGATCGAAACTTCGAGTACTTGTGGCAGAGGTACGTTATCACACAACAGCCCCATGCACTATTACGAAATATTCGGACATATCCGGTTCAAGAACATCCAGGGTCCTGTGTCGTATGCTGACTATCGAGTGTAGGATAACCTGATAAACATCGAGATCGTCCTACGGTATGTTCATCCCATCCTCCACGGATCGACTTTAACATGAGCTGATTGCCGTAGTATGCTTAAACTAGAAGACATCTACGATGTCGTGATTGCGAAGGATGGTCAGGAAGCATATGATAAAGTCAAGGAAAGCATGTCAAATGGTGAATTCTTTGATTTGATATTCATGGACGTTCAGGTAAGCCACTCGGTGCGATTCTTAAAAACAGCTACTGATCGACCAAAGATGCCAAACCTGGATGGTCTTCAAAGTACCCGACTCATCCGTCAAATGGGGTATTCTGCTCCCATCGTCGCACTCACTGCATTTGCCGAGGAAAGCAATGTCAAAGACTGCTATGACTCCGGAATGGACATGTTTCTGAGGCAAGCCTCTCATTCCACACTCATGAGGACTGCACTGACACCCAAGTTTTAGTAAGCCCATTAGGCGGCCAGCTCTGAAGCAGGTCCTGAAGAAATTTGCAACAATACCCGAAGAGACAGAAACATCATCTGTAACCAACAAGAGCAGCTCGTCACCCTCTGAAGCAGATCCATCAAGCTCATCAACCAAACTCGATCAGTCGGCCGAACCAATTACCAATGGCACACCCCCACCAAAATAATATCTCCAGACGCAGTCTACGCATTCGATTCTACCAATTAAACTGGTGTCTAGTCGCTGACGACTAAGGACATCAAAATTTGAAGTAAAAGATTCTCTAATGTTTAAGAATACCCACGATTTTCCTTTGTCAGCAAAAACGACCGGCGCTATTTCCAGGGATTGTGGCGGAGCAGCATATTTGCAGGATACCAAAAGCGGATATTGGTCTAATATCGTCAGCTTGTTTGTTTGTAACTTAAGCGACAGTTTCTCTTTCAATTCATGATGGCAGCATAGACGTGAGCATCTTGGGTAGCTCGACTCTTCCCATGTACATAAGGGAAAGGAAGATGGCGTCTCATAACTCAGAGATGCAGAAGATGGCTATTGCTTATGTATTGGAAATGTAAGATTTGATGACGAGCTTTACGGTCCTGTGCTTCGGAGATCCTATGCGAGAGCAGGTAAGGCGAGTGGCGACATGTTCCCGGCCTATTCGGCCTGCTCAGTCATACGGCAAGTATTCATTATACCTACCGATAGCATACGAGCATCGTGAGACCGTACTGGAGGTCAGCCTGTTTCCTCCCATGCTAGTTCTTCCCTGCTATTCAAGAAAGTCAAGAATGACCAGGTACATGACAGAAGGCAAAATTGTCAAAGGCAGCAGCGACAGCAGCGACAGCAGCGATAATCATTGCCACTCTACTCTTTCTGCTTGCACATATCAATGTTCTCGCATAAACCAGTAGCTGCCATCATAAGAGACTCCTGAACCAAGCAGGATACGATGAATGAGGTCAGATTGACTTGGCAGCAGGAAGAAGAATGCTTGACTTTTCGCAAGCTTCCGAATCTTCCCCGCGATATGGAAGATCCATACCCTTGGGGTATTGATTTTACTCATCTCGCAATCAGGCGTAGAGTCTGTCTCCAAGATTATGACGAGACCGAGTTCCTTCACAATAAATGCGATTCTTATTCTTTCTCGGCTCGAAGAGAGCTTTCAAGGTCCAGAGATACGTATCTAGGTACTTTTGTCCAATAAGAGGCCCCACATGATCACATGGCCAGAACAGAGAAGCGGAGGAGAACTTAGACACACGAGCCTGAGTAGGTATCGAGGAGTTGTTAGGCAATAATGGCGGTTGACTTCGGGAATAAAACCTCTCATACAGTGATTCAGGATCGGAAGATGAAGCTGTTCGTAGAACATCTGAGGTGGGTATGGCATGACGCGATGGCCCGCTTAGTGGTGGAACAGAGAAGCACAAAGATAAGTCCGAAAGCTAAAGCCGAAGAACTGAAGATTATATGTAGGCTCCTGCATTTGCAACTCTTCGGACGGCCGAGTAAACATTGAAGAGGCCACAGTGGATAATTACTTATACTTGTAATTGTTCTTGTAGAGCGCGCGTGCTATCTTTCTGCAGGAGAACCAGAAGCTTCAGCCAAACAGCTGCAACAGCTGGACACAGTATTGCTATTTCGGGCTGCTGGGCTGCTGGTAGAGGCCTGCAATTATACTCCTCTTTGGGACAAAGATCCCGAGAAAGCAGCGAGCCTCAGCACTCTTCCCTCTATATTGGTCAAGGGCTGAGTGTACGCCGAATCATTCTCGCACAGCAGGCACCGAATCCAAGCCAAAATGATGTGGACGAGAACCTTCTACCCCACTGTGGCAGCTGGACTGCCATTCAGAAAGAGCTCTTGATACGATGATGTGACCTGTGTTGGGCAATTCTCGATTTCTCTCCAGAAATCCGTGTTTGCGAGCTTTGTCCGAAGGGGGGAGCCAAATGAGCTTAACCTTTGCCGTTTGCTTTTACCCCGCCATGCTCTCATGAGCTCGAAACAAACTTAATCGATCAGAACCCCACTACCGAGTGCCATTGCAATTGCCAGCCAGCCAGCCTACATCAAAGCCGTCTTAGCCACCACTCTCTTCTCCTCACTTCTCTCTGATCATTCATACTCGGACAAGAGACATCAAGGTTCTCAATCTACAACATCAACCATCAGCACATAAACCTGCCAACATGTCCTCGACTGTAGGAAAGGTATGTGATGACCCCGCACCTGCACTTTCGAGCCCAATGATCGCTCTACCCTCGTAGCTACGTCATGATGCCTGCTAACTCTGTACCTCTAGACGATTACCTGCAAGGTCAGTAAAATAAGAAGCTATCATGGGACGAAAATCATATAATAACGCTGTTTTGTAGGCCGCCGTCGCCTGGGAAGCCGGAAAGGATTTGACTCTCGAGACAATCGAAGTCGCCCCACCAAAAGCTGGCGAAGTCCGCATTGAGATTTACTACACCGGTGTATGCCACACTGGTAGGTTGAGTTGCAATCGGAAAGCGGTCTGCACAAGCTGATAGTATCTGCAGATGCCTACACACTCTCTGGTAAGGATCCTGAGGGAGCCTTTCCTATCGTCCTCGGGCACGAAGGAGCTGGTATTGTAGAGTCTGTTGGAGAAGGTGTCACATCTGTCAAACCAGGAGATTATGTGGTTGCCCTTTAGTAAGTCGAGTCTTTGTGACATTTGCAGTGTATATCTAAAACATTTGCAGTACACCAGAATGTAAGGAGTGCAAGTTCTGCAAGTCTGGCAAGACCAATCTCTGTGGCAAGATCAGAGCCACACAAGGAAAGGGTGTTATGCCAGACGGAACCTCGCGATTCAAGTGCAAGGGAAAGGACCTTTTGCATTTCATGGGAACCTCGACCTTCTCACAATATACTGTTGTTGCCGATATTTCCGTAGTTGCCATCACAAAGGATGCTCCAATGGACCGAACATGTTTGCTAGGATGCGGTATCACAACTGGTTACGGAGCAGCTGTTGAGACTGCCAAGGTTGAGGAAGGTTCGACTGTCGCTGTTTTCGGTGCTGGTTGCGTCGGTCTATCCGTCGTCCAAGGTGCCGTTGTGAGAAAGGCCAGCAAGATCATTGTCGTTGATCTGAATCCAAACAAGAAGGCCTGGGCCGAGAAGTTTGGAGCCACGGATTTCGTGAACCCAGGCGAGCTCAAGAACCAGTCCATTGTTGAGAAGCTGATTGAGATGACTGATGGCGGTTGCGATTACACTTTTGACTGTACCGGAAATGTTGGCGTTATGCGGGCGGCTTTGGAGGCTTGCCACAAGGGATGGGGACAGAGCATTGTTATCGGTGTTGCTGCTGCTGGACAAGAGATCTCGACGAGGCGTAGGTTTTCTTGCTTCAAGTTCTCGTTGCGTAAGCTAACGTGTCATAGCATTCCAACTGGTCACTGGTCGTGTCTGGAAGGTTGGTTTCCTTCTTTTACCACAAAATGATATGTGCTAACAGAACATAGGGGTGTGCATTCGGTGGTATCAAGGGTCGCTCGCAGCTTCCCGACTTGGTCGACGACTACATGAAGGGAAAACTCAAGGTTGACGAATTCATCACTCACCGTAAGCCGCTTGCCGAGATCAACAATGCTTTCGAGGATATGAAGGCCGGTGACTGCATTCGTTGCGTCGTGAACATGCGGGAATCTTAGTTTGATCTTCTTTCGGCAGTCTAAATTGAAATAATATGGAGTATTCTGTCAAATTCTGGCGGTATCATAATGTTAGTTTGGGGATATGCTATAGAAAAGTGAACATGTATGAATTTTTATGATTCTGATCTATTTTGATTCGAGTTTTACGTTGTTGCTCGATCGAATGCGAGTCTTAATGTGCAGAAGCCTTCAATTTGGACAACGGTGCTCGATTATTGATAGTACCCTTAATGTGTCCCAGGTAATGCCCAACGAGTGGTGATAGACGTACGGTCACAACATGTTGTATGGAAAGTATTGATTTGTAAATGTTGGTGAAATGTAGTGTCTGTAATTTCGATAAATCTACGAGCAAAAATGAAGCCCATTATCCGGTACTTCGTACGCCCGCTAAAATCACCCAAACGTCGAAAGGAGGTCGTTGTAAATACAATGCGATAATGCCCCGGATGAAAAACGCCTCGACTCAAATCCCGTATGCACAAGCCCGAAGATGCGTCTAGATTCCCTTGATAACATGCGTCCGTTCGGCGTTGAGTTGCGCAGCATTTCGATCATGAGACTCCTTCTTGCACTGTACATCATTACACACGTTAGCCCAGAGCTCTTCATCCAGACCAACGAGCCACCATTCCGGCTCTTTTAGGGTGTCGATAGGAGAACTTACGTCTTCCAGACCGTCGCACTTGTGGTCCTCAAGCAGGCGGTGGGTTCCGCAGTAGTGGCCATTGCAGAACCCACAGTCCCCAATGACTCTCTGCGCCCCTTGTTTACAATCTTTGTATGTACAGCGGATCTTCTTGGGTGGCATGCCGCCGCGGAGAGGCATGGCCAGGTGGAGAGTTGCCTCTCGATTGATGTTGTAGTCTGCCAAGGTACTCGATGACGATAGGTGCTTGCCAGCGTAGACTAAACGGAGATCCGATTCTGGAAGTGAGGTTCGCACCGAAAGAAGCGTCGTAAGGTTGTATATCGATGCGTTTGCTGGAACGTTCATGGGGAATGCTAGAAACTTTGTTACTTGGTGTTCTTCCTCGAGGTCTTGCCCCATGGGCTGCTCGGAGGATGGGGAGGAGGGAGCCTACTGTCACCGGCAATGTTCTTGACGAAGATCTGCATGGTTTCGGAGAGTTCTGGGGATTGGGATCGCGAGCTGGAGATGGATGAAGGCATGTTTGTGAGGTTATCGACAAATTCGAGGCTATTCGAGGAGGAAATGAGGAAGGCGGTCTTGTGATGATGACTCGAGATAAGGACGAGGTCCGGTCAAAGCGTGGCGCTTGCTGATGACGAGGCTTTGATGCGAGGAAGAGTCGAAGTCGTTGCGAATACAGAGAAAGAGTCGGTCGGAGTTGTGGTGTGACGAGGTTTGTTGATTGGGGATGATGGGAGTGTTGGTTGTTTTATGCGATCAAGTATTGGTCTTGGTCTTATTAGTTAGTGTTGAGACTGGGAGAGGGAGATTGGACTGGATTGAATGGGGGTTGCCTCCGGGATGCAGTGCAGTGCTGGGTCTTGTATCAGATGGCCCGGGCTGGTCTCGGAGCAGAGCCGGAGCCCTGCGCGGCTGAGTCAGTGAATTCTCAGGGGGCGTGGGCGTACGATTAGTGAATTTGAATAGGTATGCCTGCAGCCTTGATGCACTAGAATTGGAGGGAAGGATGGGGAAGTAGAGCCCACGCCACGCCACGCCACGCCACACCACCGGGATCATGACAGACACACACTATTTGCTATTTGCTCTGACGGGTGACAACTACCTATGACCTATGATCTTGGGATCAGAACAACTCACATCTAGTGCTTTTCGCTGGCTGGCTGTTTTCGGTACTCACACTTCTTTCACTCTGGTCTAGGCGTGAGAATGAGCACTAGATACCAATATGCCGTTTGCGTACTCCGGAGAAATGCAAGAGTCTATGGCCTAAGATAGTCTACAGTACCAAACGACAGACAAACGTTCTCCAATTCGCTCTACTCGACAATTCCCAGGCCTCTGTACGTATAACAGCATTCCAATCGATATCGATATGCACATTAACCGACTTGCTGTGTTTGACACTGTGGTCGCCTCATGATATATCTACTGCACAGCGCCTTGTAATGTTATTTGATGGTTCATCCTTTGACCAACCGCCTCATTCAATTTCAATATTCGGAATTGGGATAGACCCGGGCTCTTTGACTCTCCCTAAGAGGCTGATGGTTGCTGGCCGCCGCCGCATCCGCTCGGCTATCAGCCAATATGCAGCTGTCACGAATCGTGGCTGCACCGGCATTCGATACATCATTTAGCCTTCCAGGATGCACCTGTTGCTTGCTAAAGGAGTAAGACGGGGACCAGACTTTCGAAGGTCCAAGGAATAAGACAAGACGTCGAGACCAGACGAGACCTCCCGAGGTTTCACCCCTATTCGACCACGTTTGCGAAGCGAGCAGAGCAGCAACTGATGGCAACACTCCAACATGAGTCGCGAGCTGACCCGCGAAGTACAGATATTTGTATCTATCTCCCATTGCAGACTCGATTGGAGTGCCTTCCAACCATTGTTCATGCCGCTAACTCCAGCTACCTTTGATAGCAACACTCAGCCTGGCTGTCAGCCGACAAATGGCAGATCCGCACCAACTCACCCAACAAAGGGCGATGGTCTCGCCATCATCAAAGCCACGTGTACGAGCGCAGGCATCGCTCTCCTTTTGGTCAGCTTCACTTGGCCTGACAGGTCGGCTCCGTACGGCGGGCTGCAGTCGAGACGTGTATATACAGACTTT
This sequence comes from Cadophora malorum, assembly GCA_017365405.1. Lineage (NCBI taxonomy): Eukaryota > Fungi > Ascomycota > Leotiomycetes > Helotiales > Ploettnerulaceae > Cadophora > Cadophora malorum. The sequence goes on along the minus strand of JAFJYH010000029.1, from coordinate 178,244 downwards.
TATCATCAACGACATCGGCAAGTCTGTGTGATGTGGAAGCTGAAAAAGAAAGGCTGCCAGCTGCTTGGATGAAATGCAGTCAGTGCTTTCTCGACATTTTCAGGTAGGCTGGGCTTTCCATCAGTTCTGCGGATTGAAGGTGGCACAGGTGTCGATTGTTTGAGATTGATTTCTGCTTTCTGTGATTGATTCACACGCGAATAATCCTTAAAACGAAGCACTGCCTGATCCTGTCTCCTGCATCGGCCCTCCTTCTCCACTTATTTAACCACATAGACTGCTTCAAAGTTGTTGCCGTCGGTATCGAGTACAAACGCTGAGTAATAAGGCTGTCGACTCATTTCTGGTCGAATTCCTGGTTTTCCATTATCGATCCCACCTGCTTTACTATAATATGTGTCAGAAAGCAGACTTGACACATCTCTTTGGACGTAGCTGTCTGTTTTTTAAGCAATGCTGAGGGCAGGGTGCGTGCTTTTGCTTCCGCAAGTGATAATGCTGGAGCGGACAACGTACATGGCGAGTTCGTAAAACTTGTCCACCGCCGCAGGATCTAGACCAGTGTCAACTCTTGGCATTGGAGTTCTCATCTCGATGTTCTCACCCTTTGCTTCGATTGCTACATGGGTTGGTACCGGCTCTTTTCCTTCAGGGAGTGCTTCTGAAGTGGAGACTCAACGTCAGCATGTACGGTCGAAGACTTGAGATTCTTTTGGAACGTTTGCGGGCATGAAGCAATCTTGCCCAAGGCTTCAGTGGTCCAGCCGCGGGATGTGGCCCTCCCATGAACTATGCAACTTCGAGTAGAAAACAAGAATCATCTCTCTATCCGGCGTCATGACGCTCTGGAGAGGCTGGGCTGAGGGAGTGCACTTACTGAGCCCTAAGTTGATCAAGAAGTCAGTAAGTGCTCGATTTGCTCATTTTGGAAGACCCGTCGAGTTTTGATCCGGCACTCTTGAAATTGTATGGGGGTCAGGGCTGGCTGCCTGAACGTACAGAAATATGGATAGTCGCTTCCAAATCCACAAAGTTTACCATCCTTCACGACTATCATCTCGGTATACTCAAGTGGCTGAAGGACGGTGCGATAGAACGACCTGAGTGCCGGCAGTCTTGACGCTGATACCATGAGAAAGATATGGTTGATCATTCTGGATGTTGTCCAGGAGTGGAAGAACAAGGTGTTGAAAGTCTAGAGGTAAACAAAAATGAGACGACAATCGGAGTCGATCTGCACTCAAGGAGGTTATGGGGAATTTACTTTCGCAAGGAGCCTCTGATTCCGATTCACATCTGCTTGCTTAGTTTCACCCTTTGACAAGCGAATACTCCATGTAGCCTTACGAGCAGTATTTGTATTTCTTACAGCATAAGGAGTCAGCACAAACAGCAGGTGTTTTCGTTACTGCAGCCAATTGCAGGGCGTCCCTCTATCTAGGAGAGCCAACGCATCCCCTACTATTGGACATACGCGCCAAGAGTTCCACATTTATTACGGAACCGGAGTTCCGAGTAAGGATTTCGAACCTCACATCCTGTCCTCACCTCACCACGCCAAGTACCTTGTCACAAGTGCTTCATGAATATTATCACACGTTCTTGTGTCGATCGTTTCCATTTTAACATGATTGGTAAGTGAAGGGCATGCAGAATTTGTATATCATTGTGACTCGAGAGCTTTAGACAGGACATAGGAACAGCGTGTGCCAATCCGACTTGTCTTGCACAATCCTCTTCAAGCATACTTTCAACTTTCATTCCCGTTTCTATCGTCTGTATCTGCCAACCAAGCAATGGAGAACCATTCTTCCAGAAGGTCGGCACACGAATGCTTGACTTGCAGAAAGACATTCAGCCAAAGTAAGGTATCCACAAAATATATCACCTGGGGCTTTTGGCTCACGTCTTAGAATCATCCTTAGTACGCCACTTGAAGCTATGCACTCGAACTGTAAAAACAGCATCGCTGAGGCAGAAGTCATGCCAACATTGCGCTGCTGCAAAAGCAAAATGCGATTTGAAGCGTCCGTGTTGCTCGAGATGTACTCTACGGGAGATCCCATGCATATATGCATCAAGTCCGGACAGTGATAGTGGCCACAGAGAGTCACTCAGCCATCCGACCAACCACACCTCCTCCACCGGAGTTTCAGTGCAGCCTAGTGGAAGCAACGCGGACAACGTAATGGATGTCTTGTGTAACGATCTATTGAACAGAAATTTCCCAATCGAGGGACTCGGCAGTGGAGATACGTCCCTGGACCTCATCCCATTTGAGAACTCGGTTTACGATGGAACATTTTCGACAACCTCGGACTTCCCAGCGCTTGGAGAACCATGGATGTTATCATCGCTGTCCCAAACCATGACCCCGCCCTTGGTACAGCATAGCATGGAGACCCTCCTGAGAGCACTTCGAACTTGGCCACGGATCCTGTGTAAAGGCTTCCAGCTTCCACCAATGTTTCACCATTCAATCTCCAGAAGCACTGTTCCCCTACCTCTCGCCAACTGCTGTACGCTGGTAAAGATGTGGGATAGTCAGTTTAGTGGAACAAATGCCCTCGTGCAGGGCACAATTTTGACAGAGATCAAGACTCTATTCCATAATGTAACATCAACCTAAGATCGAACAAAACATCGGGTCACTAACCAGTGGTAGTTTAAGAGTTACGACGAGGCCGATTCTCTGGCAGCTCTACAGGCAATGACGATCTATGCGATTATGCTAGTCTTTCCAGCCAAGGACCAACAGTCAATACCATTCCTTGACAGTGAAGTTTTTTCGGAAATACAACAGGTTGTTCGCCACACTGCTCTTTCGGGTATGATACTAGAAGAAGAGACCGAGAATTGCGTACCCTCCTGGGAAGCTTGGATCCATGTTACGTCGAAACGCCGAGCTATCTTTACCCTCTATCTCTTGCACTGGGCATATTCTGTGAGTAGACTTGGGGTCTCATCTCCTTCTCTTTTTATTGCACCATTCACGCCTCCCATGGAACCAATTGTATCCCACTTCCAAGCCAGCTCCAACTCTGCTAACCTGTACCCCGTCTCCCAGGTCTATCACCACGCCCCATCTTTTGACTGCCACGAACTTGCATACATACCCGCCCCAGCCCCAAAGTACCTCTGGAATGCGACCTCAGAGGAACAATGGAAAGGTCTTTACGAACGATGGTTGGCTCAGTGGCAAGGCCAGCAGTACCTTCAACATGAATTTATGTTTATCACGCCTGGGCCATTTCTTGACGTGCGGACGCAACTGTGGTTGGAAGACACCGACGAGTTCGGGATGTTGTTCATGTCGATATGTAAGTACTATGGAGAATTCTGTACACAACGACCACTGATTCTGGCAGTCAATGCGACAGATCGAGAGGCTTACGGGTTTCTGCCTCGATGCTTCACAATCTCCCCTGGTGAAACAACAGAATCTAGCAACAGCAGTGTTCATTCTTAGCACTAAGATCTCCAGTTCCCAACGTATCTGCGCAGGAGTCGGAGTGACCTACACGCCTGCCAATGACAAGAAGCTGTACCGATGATCCAGCACTGTGCTCCCTACCTCCGCACTTATTAGTCGCTTGTATGTCAAGCCTGACGGCCCGATGACCAACGTCAAGCAATTGTGCCAATCACCAGCACAGATTCATACTCCGAAGCAGTCCAGTACCTTCATGGCCATGTGGCCATGTGGCCGACATGCAGTCAACCCTACACTCCTGGTGACACCGCCCATACAACAGCTCAAGTACACGGTCTCCAAAATCCAAGTCATCTTCGACTCCTTCGTGCACGCAATCTACATCGAAGCACAATCGTTATCTCCCCACGTTTCGCCCAAATCTACCTCATCATCATGTCCTCTCTTCGACTTTCCAGCGATGTGTTGCTAGGAGTTACTAGAGCCGGCGAAGGCGGCGGATAGCGAGGGAAGTATTTGAACAATGCGCTATCCTTACCCCATCGCGCTTGGACATGCGTCGCGCTTAGACATGCCTCTTTTGAAGAGGCTGAGGAAAGGTGGTTTCAAGAATTGAGGCTCGAGATTTTGATGTGATTGAGAGTCCGAGATGGACATGTCGCTAGATGGAACTTCCCTACATAGCTCTAGGTATATGGCGATGATCGGTTCTGAATTTTCCCTCATGCTGATGGAAAGCGTATGAATGTCAATGTTTATGAAACTATGTCTGTTCCTTTCCCCCCCAGCTTCATGTGTTATGCAACATCGGCAAGTATTATATCCGTAGCCTTCTCGCTGACTATGTATATTGGCAGTGCAATAAAATCCTGGGACCTTGGGAAATACCGAAGCATGAGACACGCTCAGCCCGTTCACACCGCTTACTCTGAAAATCGAGTCCAAGACAGCCATTCTCATCTCCATCAGCCCCAGTTGGACAAGTTTATGGAGCATGGTGACCCCAAGCCTCGTTATTTACGAAGTCTTTCAACTTCTCTCCGGTCCCCAGCCAAACTTCCGTGAAACCTCCATTCCACGGAGATGACATATTTGATAATGCGACGCGAGAACGTCATACCATCAATCACAGCTTGAGTATCGCTTGCTGAGACCTCGTCACTCGTGCTGCCTGAATCGAAATAGTTGAAGTTGATGAGCGGCATGTCGCCCGTGTCGCCAGAGCGTAGAGTCGCCGTCTCAGCATTGTTGCGACTGTGTGCCTTCAGCGCAACCCAAGCCCACTGCTTCGCATTAAGTAGAGTATCTCTCTTGAGTACCCTGGGTAGTGACCAATGAAGTTTGCAGGAGCTCCAGCGATTAATACATCATTGTCTACTGCCGAAGTTGACGAGCTTTGGATAAGGGCAATTACGATACCACCGGTAGAAAACTCCCTATCTCCAACTGGATTGTTCTTGCACTTCCTCAGACAAGCATCGGCTGTAGTCCAAAAAAAATGTGCAACCTTCGATGATGGCAAAGCCGCTGGTGGTCTTCTCGATCACGCTTGTTTCGTATCAATCTTGCAGGTTGGTGCCAACGCCAGGAAGGTCTTTGATACATAGACTGCCGAACAAACTTAGCTCATCTTCTGGGCTAACTCCGCTCAGATCCAGGAGTTGGGGGTTATCAAACGCCCCGGCCGAGAGAACTTCAACAATATTAGCGCCGCAAGAATGAAGGCCAAGACATGTCGACGATCCGAAATCACAGATCTCTGATAAAAATCAGGTGGGAAAGACTAAATACTGAGCTGGCGTGCTGCATTACCCTTCCTGGGATACCATAACTGCTCGTACTAGCTCTAGAATCAGCTCTATACAGGCTTTGACCTTGGAGATATTGAACCTCTGGTGACCGTATTTGCCGAGGATGTTACCTGTTCTAGTCAACCTCCATCAAAGATCGTTCAATATCGAACGTTGACTCACCTGAGTAACGAGGGTTCTCATCTGGATGTCAAGATTGTACTTCCAGGATCAATCTGAATTGACTGCATGTGCAGTGTCGAGGATAAATTCTCGTGGTCCACCACGCGTTCTGGGTTTGATAGCTAAGGGGATCTGTAATGAAACCCTGCTGCGCATCTCGACCAGCTAGGCCGAAATTCAAATCTCTCCCAAGTATCTGTCCCAAGCCCAGTAAAGGACTGAGCACCGATGTGAGCCAGCTATTTCCCAGGGCGGGCCCCGCAGCAGCAAAGAGAGTGATGATTTTGAGGTCTGGGATTACCAGTCCAAGGCTTGTCGGGCAAGTCATGAGCCATCCGCTATAGCCATGTCCAACTGTCGAGCTCGGTGCGTAATTTGCGTTCTCGGGACGCTCGAAGTACTTGCACATTACATTCGGCGCCCAGGAATCATCGCCAGTGGAGTTCTCATTTCAAGTTCAATCGCTTTCGTGCCCTGACGCTGATGAGGGCGTTGTCTGAAGCACATCCACCGAGTGCTCCTGCTCGTGGATACAGTATTGCTAGAGGAGATGAACCAGCTGGTGGAGTCAGATTCCCGCTGATGCCCTCGTCAAAGCCAGATTCGAGGCTGGGATTTGTTGTTGAAGCCTGAACCTTTGGTCATGTCCAGCCTCAATCAGTAGTACCGAATGTCCTGTAATCGCCCAGCGAGCAGTCAGAGGACCACCTCTTGGTCCATAACCACCAACTACTACAAAGGTCCTCGATTTAGTAGGTACTTGCAGGTAAACATTCGAAGTGCCAGATTTGCTTCGAACGATTTTCGAGATAGCAGGTCATGATCCACTAGGAAGGCGAATCAACCATTTAGAACTCGACAAGACCTTACCATACTCATAAGACGGCAAGTACTGCGATGAAAGCCAGGATTGGATGACAGGTGTGCTCCGAGAGATTTTCGCGTGGCTGCCATTTCTGTGAATGGTGTCAGCAACTGATCTATATACGATCGCGTGGACCTTAAAATGCTTTGGCCGATGCAGCAACTTTACAAGTGAACAGCATCGCGAAGAACATTGCGATGACCATCTTGAGACAGATGGCTTTAAAAGATGGATTGGTGGTCAGGAATAAGGCGAAAGCTTGCTCTATGTACACGATGGCTAAGTCCAATCTCCCACCGAAACTGCCCGTATTCTTCCCGCTTTCCACACGGGCGAATTCGTGTTGCGGTCCACTCAAAATGGGGTTACTCCGAGTTGTTGCTTGGAGCCAAAGTACACTTGGGGAGCTATTGAGACGATACGTTAGGGGCTTTTCGCCCTGGGACATCTTGATAAGTGCCTGATTTCGCAAGCCGTTGCGGTGCATCGCGTAGGTCTTTCTGTGTTTGCTGTCCAGCGCCGTCCTGGAGAAATCGTGCAATGGCTTGACGTCTGACACGGCGTTCGACCGGAAGGAGGTGATACGTACTCTTGCATCAACAGAACGACATATCCACAGTTCAATTCAAGATCAGTCCAAATCCGCTCTGTTCGATCAAGCTATCAATCTGCTTTTTGATGATCTGTTTATGGTCACATCCCTGTTGCTAAGCGAGGGAAAAAGGGTACTCGCGTACCCAGCAGCCAGCCTCCCAGCCCAGGTAACTATGTAATTTGACTTTAGGAGTCCAATCCATTCGAAATCATTACGCGAAGGCAGCTTTTCGTATGCGAGCACTTCAGAATTTACCCGAGATCCATCATGGATGGTCTTCGAATCCATACCGGCTACTCAGCATTTTGTTGATTTTGGGAAAGTGGTCGCGGCTGAGCTCTCGCTTAGTCGCCTGGGCATCAAGAGTTTTGGCGGCATCCAGTGTTCCGTCTTTTTCATACTTGCCTCACCTTTCAAGCACGCCATCTTGCCCCCTTCTGTAGAGTGGCGAGTCAACGGCATGATGGACTTCTTTACTTCAGTTTCTGGAGCCTCATTCGTGCCAAACCAAGTTTGGCAAGCGCCTACTGCATCCAGTGGGTTGCCAATCACGATACATACCGTCGCCAAGGGACGGCAGATGTCAGGTCTCCGACGACGGCGCACCCGTAAAAAACCCCTCGAGCAAAGCTAATAGGAGCATTGTTGTTGCCCAGGCTATTGCCCATCAATTATTCTTAAATATTACATCCCCGCTCGCCGTGGGCACGTTCGGGACGCGTCAGATAAACCTTATGTTGTGCATCAGATATCACAGCATCCGAAATGAAAGTTATTGGAAGCTTTCGTGTTGTTTGCTGCGGGCTTTTGAGTATTGGCATGGTCACGGCTCAGAGTGCAACCCTCGCAGACACTCCTCCGTACGCTGTAGGATCTCGCTCCCAGCTTTGGCGAATGTTCCGCTGATGGCAACAGTTGACATGCGTCGCCAAAACACCTCCGTCCTCAGCATTTGGTGATGTTACTCCACTGGAAGATATAATATGTCAAAATGTCACACTCCAGTCTGCGCTGTCGACATGTGTGCAAACCTCTTGCCAGTTCCAGGATCAAATCAGTAAGGCAATTAGAGCAGCTGTTTCACGTCCTCTGCTAAGAATACATTTCTAGCTGTGGGCAAGGTTTAAAAATAACTATGCCAAGGCATTCCAATCGAGTCTCGCAGTACAGAGATCATACTTCTTGTAGCAATTTTTTCTGGCGTCACATTTCCGATAGCTGGTCTCAAGTTATACACGCGGTGGTCCACGAGCCAGAGGCTTGAGTGGGACGACTATGCTGCGTTGGTAGCCATGGTCTGTAGTAATTAGCTCCTATACGAAACACGTGGGTATTGACTGCCTCTACAGGTCTTCATGGCTGATCTTCCTGCTCTTGAAATATCAAGTACATCTATACCGACTCGGAGATTGACGAATATGGATGTTGTTCTGACAATCGATATTAGGCGCCAAATTTGGTCTCGGACAGCATTACTGGACAGTGTCCGTTTCTAAAGGAATATTGATCCTCAAGGTAGGCACACCAAATCCTCCACAGACAATATTTTGATTCTTACAGTTCTAATATGTTGTACAGATGTTTTATATCTTTGTCCAAGTAACTGCTAAGATGTCTCTGTTGCTCCTCTACATTCGGGTATTTCCACGAACGCGCACAGCTCTGCTGAGCAAACTCGGGATCGGCTTCCTGATCCTGCATGGAACGCTATACCTCTTTCTCGTCATCTTCAGTGCACGCCAATCGCCTTTATCTGGGATCGGTCTCGTACGGGCAAATGTCTCGACCTGAATGTCATCGGCTATAGCGGCGTGGCAGCCAGTATGCTGGAAGACTTCTTCATCTTGGTGCTACCGATTATCGAAATCAAGAACCATCAGCTTGGGAAGGGCAAGAAGTATAACCTCTTTCTCATGTTCTCCATCGGCTCCTTGTATGTTATACCCCTAGTCACCGTCGCCTCTCTTGCTAATCAAGAACACAGTGCTTGCGTTACTAGTATTGTCCGGCTAAAGTTCCTCTCGGATTTCGCTAACTCTTTTGATGCAACCTGGGATCAGACGGACGTAGTCAAATGGTCACTGATTGAAGAACTTGTTGCCGTGCTTTGTGCATGCATCCCTTCCTCCGAGCCTTCATCATCTAAACATTCCGAAAGATCAATTCTTCCGTCCGCACGATGGCAAAGAGCAAGAACACAAGCCAGCTCCGGTCTGGAGCACAGAGATTAGACGATCACGACGGTACCAGTTCGTACCCGTTATACAATATAACTAAGACTGTTGGCACTGATGTCGAAGGAAAGAACGCCAACGACAGTAATGACCTAGAGCGGCAAGGTAGCACAACAGCAATATATGCCAGCAAAGGTGGCAGGATCGGAAGTCGAAGCGAATAGATCGATATTTGAGAGACTAGATACCCACTAGTGCTAGCTCTCTAGCGTAATTCTCCCTCCAAAGCTCCTCTAAAGCCTGGGAGCATTTTATGTGTCTCCACACAACTCTCCCGTGCATAGCTTTGACTTCATCGAGTTTGAGTCGGCAAACTTCGGGGATTGCTTTGCCCAGCACTGCGACAAGCTTCGCGCGAGCAAAACGCTCCCTCGACGCACTGAGGGCCACAAACACAATCCATGTCAGGACCTGCTTCATCCACTGTATTTGCCTGTTCTCTAAGCTGCCAGCAAATTCGATGAATTTCAGATCCCATCTGCTAGAGCTCAGAACAACCGTAAGACGTGAGAGGAGATTGTCGTGTAGACGAGATCGATTCGGGTGCTCACGAATGAAAAGATCGAGATAGAGAAGTGCTGCGATCTTGAAAGCGTGTTGAAGATCACAAACAGCTATCACCGATGTCGCGTTGAGAGACAAGAGAAGGCGATGTTGAATGTTGTATACATCGCTCACAACAGCGCCCTTGTCATCGTCATTCAGATTTGGAAGGTCGATAACGACGGAAATTTTGCGAAGGGTCAAGAACACCAGAGTATTGTCGCAGTCTGGGGGAAGGATCGGTATTGTGGTCAGTGATTGGATGCTATTGATGCTGGCCGATGCGACGCCTGCCATGATACTGTTGGAGAACAAGCAAGGAAACACAGGCAGCCGAGCAAAACGAATAGCGTACGCCATATCAGCCCTAAGGTAGGATCAGTAACCGTCGGTGTTTTCGCTGCGGTTTGTTGAGGGAGAAACAAATGACGAAATTGCTGTTACCAAGCCAGAGTTCGCAACATCGGAGCATTGTGTTCAAAGCTCTGGTAGCCACCACGTAAATCAAGCATTTCCATCAGTCCCTTTTGATGAATCGTCGCCTCTTGGAGGGACTCCCCTTCGCTCTGCTCTTTTCTTAGCGACATTCACTATAGTTCCGAGATATGTTACCTCCAAGGCCACAAGCACTATACAATGGGCTGTCAACAATTGCTTATCATACGGGTGTAAAGGCAAGGACAAGATATGTCTCTGGAGAATTCCGGATCCCGACACGACGAGGAGCAAAAAGAAAATGGGCTTCCCCAATACGTACTAGCAATTGATAAGATGTCAGCATCGCTAATGCAATGCGATGTCTCTTTCAATCGTGTTGCCATGATCTTTATCATCTCACCTTTATGATGAAGGGTATCAAGAGAGCTTTTTGTACCGTTGAGGGTGTCTCGGTCTTGAGCAATCATGTAACAAGCCCCATGCAGCACAGCCAAGTCTCTGGCATCGAAAATATTGAACGACTTATCGAAGTTTTTGGCAAAGACGTTGCGAGCAAAGGATTTCTGGACTAAAGAAGTTTTGTGAGTGTCTACAGGAAGGGAAAGGAGATAAGTGAGTCTGACAATGCTCTATCAACCCCGCGGTGGCTACACATCTGATTGTTGTCGGAAGGGTCGCTCTTTCATATAGCTGTAGAGAATCTTTGCTGGATGGCTTGCGGGCATATTTATTAGCTCATGATCTTCATAATTGGGTTCGCAACTATCTTACGACTGATTTGGGGATCTTATTTTCAAGATTTCTTGGATTTTGCAATGCACCTCCGCTTCCTACCTCCATGCGCCATTTCATGATTCTGAACTTGCCCTGCAATTGTCGAGGTTCATTTCCGCTACAGTACGTTGAAATCTGTGCTATCTTGTGTATGTTTGTGTTTCTGTGCTCCTGTCTTAGAGCATGTTTTCGTTTCACGAAGGAGCGCCTTGCATGCGAGCGGACCATGCCTGCATATTCCATTATCTGCGAAGCTGGCTCATTGGTTATATTAATGAACTTCAGTTCTGACTCTCCAGTGATGCTAAGGGGTTGAAGAGGATGAAGACGAGTTTTCGGTTGAACAGCTTCCTCGAGCATCTTCCTGATAGAGGTATCTTGAGACAAAGCATCTCCTGGAAGGCCAATGCAATGCCGAAATAGCATTAAGCAGACTTGAAGCACCGTTGAATGTCGTAGACATAAAGCTGTCGCAGCTATCAATAAATATGAGTTGATGACAAGACGCTAGGTAGGTTTAATAGTGGAGGCTGTGCCAGCTTGACTCGTGCTGATGCGACTTTATACTTTCTTGTCACAAAACATGCAAGGAGCTGAAATTTAATTTCGATGTCAAGGCTTCTATTGGTCGCCTTATGCCTGGCAGAAGAGGCTCGCGGCAGTCCACGGGTCACACCCTCCAGGCTAGGGTTTTCTGTACTGTATGGGCTTCTTCAAGAAGCTGCTTGCGAGAATGGTCATCATTATCGACTTCTGGGGCGGCAACATTCGGAGCCTACTTCGTTTGGACCGGAAAATGCTCTATGACTTTGCATCCAAGGAAAACCCTTCTCAGTCATTTAGGCAAAGAGAAATCGAACACCGCGCAATTATAGACTTCCGATTCCCTCCCAATCATCATTCAAGAGGGTCCTTAGTCCTGTTTCTTTGATTGATTCCTTCGGTCGGTCCTTGCTACCCGTGCCTAGCAGTTCAATAGCAGCAGCCACTTTCTGTTGCAGTGCCTCATGAGACCTCAATAATTCAATGTGACTTTGTTCAAGTTGTCTCAACTTTCCCTCAAGATTGGCCAATTCTTTCGCCCTTTTCTCCCTAAATGTCCTTTGGGAGATGCGATTCTGTTCCCGGCGTCGCTGGATATTCCATTTCAATAAAAATTGGGATCAAGGGGAATATAGCACATACTATCAAATTTTGAGACGGTGCTGCTTTCTGCGTTGCATAATTTCCCCGTTTGCGATCGTAATTTTCGATCAATTCCTCCACGGCTAGCTCAACAGGAACAAGAGCATCTCCTGGAGGAGGCTGAGGTGGATCGACTTGCTCTTCGACGGTTACAACTGGGACCGGAGGCTCGCTCTGAGTGACGCAATTCATTGAGTAGCTACCTTGATTCATGAAGGCTGTCAGATCATCCTTTGACAGTTAGCACAAGTCGAACGAAGACCACAATTTAGAGGAGATGGCTTGCTCACTTCGCTTATTTCGGCGGCGACAGAAAATATGTCAAGAGACGGATCGTAGACCTTCAAATTCATACTGAGATCTTTCCGAAGCAAGTACTTATTAAAGAGAAGGCCATTAAGCTGTTTTCCAGCCATCGAGGGAGAACGTCTGGGGCCAATGCTGCGCGAGAAGATCCAATCGTGATCGGCCTTGGAGTTTGCTTAGGATATTCGGGTTGGAAAGTTGCGGCATGTCAACAAAACCAGCTCTTTTGTAAAGCGAAACTAGTAGACTAAACTGACGATCACCGAGATAACACCTTTAGGAAGAGTCTGTACAGGATTGTTGGGTTTGTAATGGCAGACTTGATGTCCACTCAAGGGCACGGTTGCATCTACATTTGCAGAGGAAGCTTTACCTAGCTCTCTCATGATACCAAAATCAGCCAGACTGCCTCAAGTTTCGGCGTAGATGCACCCGAACTCATCCTGCATTTGCGGGCGAAACTCCGGACTTGACACACAGAAGAGTGGAGCACAGGGTAAGGGCATCTTCGGAGTTAGAGACGGATAAGCAGCGGGCAAATTTTAGAGTTCATTTACCGGATACGATGTGCGAAGAATAGATGCAGAACAACGCATTACCTTGGCTACCTAAATGTCCAAGTTGAGTATTGCAATGCTTTTCAAGACTAGCTCACCCACCTTAACGGCCTGCAGGACCTCACTTTTCATGAGCCGCTCTTAACGCCTAAAGCGTTAGCCCTTAAATCACAGCACATACTGAATACATGTCCGAAAGTGGACAGCAGCAGATACATGTTCCTCCTCAAAGCGGTATATGATTCGAAGGCTGCCTCGCGGACACACGTCAACAGATCGTGGACACAACTCCATTAAGGCTTAGCCACTCTGGAGCGATCTTCATCCAGTTGAAGCCCATGTATAGCTTTTAATGAAGCGTGGTGGTCCTCGAGATGTAGCCAACGTACGTTGGGCCCGATACGGCTCCATCAAGTGCGAAGGTTTTAGTAAATCTCCATTGGCATTTGGCGATAAATCGTCCAAGCTGCTGGCGAAAGAGCAGTATACACATGCAGCGACGGCATCGAGAGGAAATATGAATAAACGATGCCAGATCACGTCATATGAAAGATCTCGAGTCCATTCTATTTGAATAAGATGTGTGTAAAAGACCAAAGGGATATCCGGCTAATCATGCAGACTCCGCGGGCCGCAAAACACCAAGCCCCAGAATGCATACTCAAGAGCTCAAATTTGATGCAACAAGCGCTATCTATGCTTCAAAATCATGATGTCGTTAATGTTTCTTGTATTTCTGCACAAATGTTAGTAAGTTAATATATGAACACATGCGTCAGAACTCACCGCTTCAGCTCTCTGAAGATGAACCGGGTCCAGCGAATTTGTGGCACCCATCAAAATCTGACCACCAGCTCTGGCAACACCAATAGCGGGCCGAAGGATCACTGTCGGCGCATGCTTTCTGACAGCTCGCAAGACCCCTGCTGCATTTCCACCCTCCATGACTTCACCAGGTACGGCGATAATAGCATCCCTCGCTAGTATCAGGTCACGCTGTAAACCCGCATAACCACCACGAAGACCCTGGAATACGCCAACTGGTTGATTGGCGTAGAGACTGATTTGCTTGTTCTCGTCCTCGGAGTCATCTCCCTCGGCGGCGAAAGTAGCAGATTCTGTCGCCGGGCCGAGAAAGTCTTCCGCGCCTTGGAGAACCGTCTGCACACCAACGGCCACCTTGGCTCCCAGCTTGACCAGCTCGGTGCCAGTAGTTCTCGCAAATGCAGCAGCGCCTTTTGAGATCCCTCTTACGATTCGCCCATCTTTCTTATACTCGCGCATAGGTACTACGACAAGATGCCGGAAGCCTCCCCCAACATTGACAAGTGACCTCACAGGTGCTAGACCAGCCAAGATTCCAGGAAGTTGGTTTCTTTTAATGTCTGGCATCCAAATGTCGTTCAAGCATTTCCCGAGCTTGTCGAAGCCTGAGATGCCATATATGATAGTATGGCGGAGGACCATATCTGCTTCATCTAAGATTAGGAAGTTCATGAACTCTGTCGTGTGTCCAGAGCGAAGACCAGCATAATCCACCCTCTTTGGTTTGAAATCGAGCTTCACCTTGACTGAGTCGACTTCCACTCTCTGGAGAAAAGGCACATCGCTTGGAGATGTATGAGTGGGAGCAGAATCTTCCTTGAATTCGAAGAATCTCGTGATGAAGTCTAGAGCATCTTGGTCCACATGCAGTCGAAGTGGGAGGACTGTGGCTTTGAGAACGATCTCGGCAGCAGCAAGTTCAGGGACCGGCTTCACGTTGAGCATCTCAATGTGTATCATGTTCGTACCGATCTCTCGCTCGCCAGCATCCTGCATGTAGGTCGCAAACTTTCTCCAGGTCGAAGTCGGGACATGGTCGAAGATCTCGAAGTCATGTACCCGAATGTCAATTGAGCTCTGAGTCTCCCCACTACCAGGAGGGAAGGAAACAAGATCTACGCAAACTCCTCGGAGCTCAAAGGTAATCTTATGGTGCTTGCTTCGCTGCAGACGCAGCTTTTTGGTCTTTGTCTTGCGTGGGTCTCCCTGTCTACTCGGAGAGGAAGACAGCGAAGTTGTAGCAATAGACTCGGTTTCTGTTGCATTGTCATTCAACTCCTGGTTGATTGCAGCTGACAGTTCGCGGGGGTCCCGGTTCGCCGGTATACCGATATATATAGAATTGAATAGGAAGTCACCAATAACAGTATCTTCTTCGTCAATATCCTGGTCAAATGTTGGTCGTCGATCATTTCGCGCCCTTTTCTCGATTGCCTTCGACTCTACATCCTGAACGGCCTTTGAGATCGCGTCGCGAGTATGTTGCCAATCATAACCATCGAATAGATTCCAGATGAAGTGTACATCGCGGACGCAAACTCTGAGGGGGCTTTTTCGGACCTTGGAAGCGTTTGATCGATCGTACGTGTTTTTCGCAGAGTTCCACCGATGTGCTGTACCTTCCAAGATTGAACCTGTGCCAAAATGATCCTCTTGAAATTCGAGCTCCTGATTCTCCTGAACCTCCAAAGGGTCAACGATACTCTCCAACAACACGCCATCATGAGTATCACGACTTGTAACATGCGTGGAAGCGACAGAGGGACCTTCATCACTCAGCATTGCCTCGTCGTATGGCTCTGACTTGTTCTGGTAGTAATGAGAGTCAAAGTCAAGGTCATCAATGTCCTCACTAGGGAAGTCTTCTTCTAACCCCTCAGCAAGCCCAAAGTCATCATCGAAATTGTAGTCTCCCTCTGCAGTACCGAAAGCATCTCCCGACAAAGATGCAAGTAAGTCTTGTACTGGGATCACCTTTGTGCGGTACTTGGTCTCCTTGCTGGGAAGTGTCGGAGGTGATAGGTTATTGAGAACAGAAATAAGGGTTTGTGTTGAATCGGCGCAAGACTCTAGCACGAAAAGATCGTCTCGAAATTCCACATCAAGTGCCCGTTCCCCGTCTTCGCTTCTTGACATCTGTATGACTACTTTTGCGGATGATATGTAACTAACGGAGACGTATCCCGTGGCACATAGATCTGAAATCTGTGTGCTTCCTCCATCGAACGAATGCCTACGTGGATTCGCATTAGCTAGTCCTGATGCGAGATGAGCGACGTTGTCGATGACGAGAATAGACGCTTTGTTCATTTCCATCGAAACGCTTGCATCATGATCTTTCGGAAGGATCGCTTCAACGTGAGCCTCCGTTAAGACGATCAAGACTTTGGATGGTAAGCTTAAAGGGTTCATCCCCAAGATGCAGTCCCGCAGTACAAGATCAATTGCCAGTGGCTTGGAGGTGCTAGATTTTGGCACCGTAGCTGCTGGTGAGGTAGTGCTGGGAGCTCGCCTATGCTGAGCGAAGTCCGTGAGTGTCGCCACAGACGCTGTCAAACTGGCGGAGATGTCTTGAGATGTTGCATCCTCTGCGAGACCAAGGAGCGTCATCAGCGTTGGCACACGATATTCGAATTTCAGATTCCAAAGCTTGATCTTGACCACAGGCTCCATCTCATCGCCAATCATCCTTGCCATGAGCGCAGGGCTCCTACCCCTGGGCTCTCGCAGTTCTGGGTCTGTGGCGACATCAATTAGCTCCTCAGAAGAATTTCTCCGAGCCGATATACCACCCACGCTGAGTGCGATGAGGGAGGGAAGAGTGATTTGGGCCACTTCAACATCAGTGGACGAGAATTGGACAGTGCCTACAGAGCCTCCGAAGTCGACGTTGGCATCGAATTTCCGAACCATAATTAAAGAGAGTAAACCTGGCCGATCATCATCGGGAAGATACTTCGCGACGGTAGCTAGCCTGGAAACTTCTTCACCTAGCTCGGGGAGATAGCTGAGCTCATTCAATCTGCTGATCTGGGCCTGGAAACTTTCGATGGTCAGGCGCACGACGGCACCCTGCTTCCGCTGGCGAAGAAGGGTGTCGAGCAATATATCGTCATCCCGGTCATATTTGGCTTTTGAGGGGGTGATGAGAGATAGCAGGCGGTCCAAATCGGCGTCCTTTGGAGTCGCGAGATACTCAATGCGAGTGGACGCGATATCCACAATGATTGCAGGATCCTCATGAGACCGTCTGAGATGTGGACCGGATAGTCTGATTCGTTGAATGAAGACTCCAATGCCCTCATCACGACTGACCACTTTGACGGCAGAGGTTTCGACACCAATGCTACACTCCGTGCCGACCAAATCAAGAATGAAACCACCAACCCTGACATCTGCTTTGTTCTGAGCGTTCAAGGATCTATCATCGGGTCGGATAGGGGTCTCAAAATGTACGCCCCGTGGTTTTGGTTTGCTAGGGCCAGTGGCTGTGACAGTCGCATTTGATGCCATCGAGCTGCCCAGATTCAAGACACTGCTCAGGCCCCCAAACCAACTGAATGTCTCGTCGAGTCTCTGAAGATCGATTGAAACATGCAAAGGGAGGGTAACAATCTCACACCTGGTAGTATAAGGAGTCTGCGTGAGATTCAGAGATAGATCGATTCCGTAAGAAGCTTTGAGGTCCCTGACAGAAGCTCTCATCTGAAGGTCAGCATCAAACGACAGTATATTCTCCTGTGCATAACCAAAGACAAACTTTTTGACAGTTAGTGCGGTTTTGGTTGTTCCTTTGGACGTATGTGCTTGAATATCAAGTCCACTGAGGCTCATTCGCAAAAGGACGTCGAGCGATGGCGATCCTGAGAACTGGCTGCTTGTGGTGGGAGGTGTACCTGAAGACCCTAGGACACCATCAAGACGTTCTAAGAACTTGAATGAGATGTCCTCGAAACCCAAAATAAACTTCCGATCAGGAGAGTAAGATTTTGATCCAGCCACCGCCGTTTGCGTCTCTGGTTTGAAAAGATCTTTGAGCTGACTGATCAGCTTGAAGATAAGCTTTCCAATGGACACATCGAATTGAACCACTATTTTGCCAACTGCCACTTCAACAGCATCACTACCTTCCGTAGCCTGCGTAGCCTGCGGTTCCTCCTCTTTCACCACTGAGATCCGGGGTGCCCGGGCACTGGGTAGCTGGGTTGAGAACGCCCCTGGCACGTTTATCGAGGTGGATTCCGATGCGAAACTCTGACTATCGTAAACACTACTGGCAGGTAGCCCGGACGTGGCCTCCAATGCAGATGTGCCGCTCTCGGAGCCGAGAGCGGGAAGGTAAACATTCATGCAATCGAGGCTGAAAATTGACTTCGTCAATCGTGTATATTCTTCACAAGACGTTGCGGATCTCTCTGACGCATCGCTCGATCGTTGAGGCAAACTTGGGGATTTCTGCGGAGCAGTGAACGGCAGTGTTCTAGGCTTGGTTACGATCTCATCAGTCCTTGAGAAATGTGGCTGCGACATCGGAGGGGCAACATGGCGAGCATGTTCGAGATTGTCACATGGACTTCCTTCCTCTGGATTGTAAGTGACTACTGGGCTATGAGGCTTAGAGGGTGGCCCCTCGCTTCCACTGCTTGAACGTGCCCATGCACCTGGGATATTCTCTGTCGAGGAGCTGTGAGACACGGCACTCATATACATGCTTTCAGCAGCCTCGTGGCTGAAAAGCTGAGACTGAGCAAGGTCCTCTTCGGCTAGAGGTGTACTGTTGTCATACTCGTCATCTCCATCACTGTCATCAACAACAACGGCCTTATCGTTTAAATACTGATCGCTTGGAATGCTGTCTCTGGCTACTGATGCAGGCTCTGTACGCAAAGATGGCTGAGAGTGGGAGACTCGGTCATGCGAAAACCTTGGGTGAGATCTCGGAGGCAATATGGTTGATTGTAGCATCGATGGAGGCGGATTTTTTGTAGCGGACTCCAGAACTCCAGCAGTGATATCTGAAGGGCTGAGGACTGGCACATGTATCGAACCCCGCGGTGTAGATGAAGGTGACTTGAGGGGAGCATTGGGGGGATACTGTTCAGACATGTACGCCTGCTCATCGCAATATTCGCTTTCTCGAACCTCATCCAGGTATGCCGAGTCCCCATACACGCTGTCACCAACCTCGTTAAGGTCAATGCGGCTATCATATATGTTTGATGTCTCATCATCTTCAGGCGCATCGTCGAACCTTCCGCTATCGCTGACAACCACCGAGTTGCTCATAGATTGCAAACCGGAAGGTCGTTTGGGTAAAGATGCCATAGAAATACTGCCAGAAGCAGTGGAGCCTCGATCTGTTGAAGATTCAGAATCAAACGCCTGATGAGTGCTTTCGTGAATTCCTGATTTGGTCTTGGACCCTACCCTCCTGTCTTCGAACATGTCAGAATGCATCGCAGATGGCGAAGACATGGCAGATGAGCGGGCCAGAGTCGAAAAGAAGTTCGCATCGGATATCAGAGATCCTGTAATCTTGGACAGAGAGACAAGCCTAGTCCCTTCCCTATATGGCGGTTGAGAGAGGCCTGTATCCCGGTCAAGCTCCTCCAATTTATGCGTGACGCCCTGTATCTCTACATCCTCTACTTTCAGTTGAACAGTAACAGTATCTACTTGGTTGGTAACTGTCCGTCTAGAGGACTCTGTAGGGATTTCGATATCCAGGTTGGCGGTGATCCCCCGTATTCTGACCTGTAAGCGATCCACAATGCCTTGTATGAATCTAGCCATGAAAGTTGGAAGAGAAAGTGCAGCGCCTGTCCCAACCGGGATTTCCCCATCCTCACTCAAAACTGAAGAATTTCCGATATCTTGTGTTTCTGATAGAAGTGCAGCTTCCAACTCTGCTCTCTCATCCTCCGTTTCAGTTTGTAGAAAAGACGCAGCAAGGTCGACTGCTGTTGGAATAACAGGCTCCTCATCCTGCTCATCGGTCCTTTCTAACTCAGCCCCCCTTCGCACATTGTGGGATTGTTTTGGATAGGATGGCGCAGGTGGCCGCTTTTGCATCCGATCGTGGTTCGTACGAGATGAGGGGCGTACGGGCACTGCTTCTGAATTGGACTTGACGCGTAGAAGACTCTCGATACCATCTACTTCAACAATTATGGGGCTACTGTATATATCCACAGGTATCGTGAGGCGTAAGAGGAGGACTTGGGCTTTGACCAGTTCGAGTGAGGGCGGTAACTGAAGGAGTCCTTCTAATTTCTACCAGCACATACTGGTCAGTACTGAAGTGGCAGTAAGAATGATCAGATGTCTCACCTTCATCCGTATGGCAACATCTCTGAATTCAAAAGTACTATTCTTGCCCCATGCTATATCGAGATTTTGTAAGTCCAAGGCATCGGTATCCAGAATCTCAATCCTTGCCAGCACATACTGGAGTAGGCGCTTCGGCATCGAGGAAGTTTGGAAATATGACTGAAAGTAGGATGCCATGGTGAGAGGTGCAATATGGATATATCGAGCGCAAGGCGTGGAGAACTCCACTCGTGTGATATTAGCAGTCGTGGTGCCCTCGTGTTAATCACCACCTCGTGGCATCGACCTGGACTTGTAGCCTAGCGTTCATTGTTCGCCAAAGCTGCAGAAATGTGGGTGGTATTGTTCTCGTACAGCTCCCACAGTGTCGAAATGAAAGTCGTTATTGGTACCAAATGACCAGAGACCATTTGGTTGGGCAAGCCGCGCGCCCTGTTGGTGTTGTGTTGTGTTGTGGCGGGCAGAAGCTCGCAATTCGTCGTCACTGTACCACTTCACGAGATACTGTACAGTACAGTACAGTACATACGACCCCGGTCCGATATCGATAAGAACTTCAGCCGCGCTAGCGTGTCGGGCAGACCTCGGAGCGGGAGCTCGAGCTCGAACTGTGAATTGAGGTGCCGTCCCTTCTCGATTCACTTTGTCACTTTCGCGGTTCGAAGGTCGTCTAGGTACGGTATCTGTTTGATTATCTACCAGGTTGGACCGACGACACCGCAAGACCCATGACCATATGAGTGATCCCGGCTAGACGAGAGCTTTTCCTTTCCTGTTTGGAACCGACTTCCAGCTTCTCTGATGGAGGGCAAGCCACTACTGTTTTGACGCAAGCAACAGCTCGCGTCTTAAGCCTGGCGTGACTGAGGCTGACTCGTGAACCTGTGCTTGTGATCAAGTACCTACTTGAAGATGCGCGTTCTTTTCAACAGTAGTGAGCTGGCACGAGTCACAGCGAGCGTCTGGTAATCCTCTGTCAGACCGTATTTGTGTTTCTTGACCCTGTCTTCGATCCTGCAGAGTTGGCGATGATTGAGGGCTGTACGCGCATTCTCATATTTCACTTCTCACTCCACGCATTTAAAACACGAATGGGTGTAACGTTCCTATATCCGACATGAGATGTAGATCTGCCGTAGTCTTCTGTCTGTACTCGAGTATAACCAGCATTTACGCCAATTTACTGTGACTTCTGGAACTTTGGCACAATTGGAATGATAGAAGAGGGCAAAGAGTTGTGGGGTAGCACTGTGTAATGTAATCACGCCTATTGGCTCCCGCGGACCTCGGTATCTGATTACAGTTCCCCAGATCTTGGGACAGCCGGGGTAAAGAGTAATCTCAACATCCGAACCTCTCCAAAATATAAACATCTCGGATTGAAGTGAGCTGCACTCAAGCTTGTTGTTTAGATTTTGTACTCAATTCAAGGGCAAGTACTCTCAAATACTCTCACAGTAGCAACCAGACACGATGCCTCACCAGACTCTTTCTCGTGACGAGGTGGCTAAGAACAATACCGAAGATTCCCTTTGGTTTGTTATCGACAGCAAAGTCTACGATGTCACAGACTTTCTTGATGCGCACCCCGGAGGAGAAGCAGTCTTGAAGCAAGGTCGGTCAACTTTACCTACTTGATGTATTCGTCATAACTCACCTCATACTGCAGTTGCTGGAACCGATGCCACCGAAGCTTTCTACAATCTCCATCGACAAGAGGTCCTACAAAAGTACTCGAACCTGTGTATAGGTACCATCGACGGGGAGAAATCAAAAGTGATTGAACACAAGGCTGGAGATCTGAGCCCTGTTCCATACGCAGAACCAACATGTACGTATTACGGCGAATATCATATCATGATTAAGTTGGCCTTCCGATCCTGAAGTAGCCTTCTTGTGGAATCATGGCCGGACATTTGCTTACTTCCACGTCAACCAGGGCTCACGCCACAATTCAAGAGTCCATATTTCAAGGACAGCCACCGCAGGTTACAAAAAGCAATGCGATTGTTTGTCGACACAGAAGTTTACCCGGTTGCCCAGGAGTGCGAAAAAACCGGGAAGCATATTCCCCAGGATTTGATTGATAAAATGTCGAAGAAGGGTATTTTACACATGCGGTTGGGCCCTGGCAAACATTTGCACGGTGTAGAATTGATGGATGGTGCCGTGAAGGGAGAGGAGTTCGACTATTTCCATGACATGATCGTGGGCCAAGAGATGACGAGAGCCAATGCAAGAGGATTTCAAGACGGAAACTTGGCTGGAATGACTATTGGTCTAACAGCAGTCTTGCAATTTGCAAACGATGAAGCCTGGAAGAACAAGATTGCCCAGGAAGTGTTTTCTGGCAAAAAGAAGATCTGCCTTGCTATTACAGAGGCTTTTGCTGGCTCTGATGTTGCTGGTATTCGAACAACAGCGGAGAAAACAGCAGATGGAAAGCATTATATCGTCAACGGCACTAAGAAGTGGATCACAAATGGTGTGTTCTCGGATTACTTTGTCACTGGGGTCAAGACAGACAAGGGCCTTTCTGTTGTGGTCATTGAACGGGGTGAAGGCGTGGAGACATCCGCGATCAAGACGAGTTACTCTGCTGCTGCTGGAACGACATTCATCACGTTCGATAATGTGAAAGTACCCGTGGGGAATCTCTTAGGCGTGGAGAACAAGGGGATCCACGTTATCCTTTCAAACTTCAATCACGAGCGCTGGATGATGGTTTGTGGAACAACTCGTATGAGCAGGCAGGTCTTTCCAAGATCTCGAACAGATTTTAGCAGTGCTAATGTAAGCTAGGCTTGTGACCGAAGAGTGCATGAAATGGAGCAATCAGAGACTGGTTTTTGGAAAGACACTCATGGACCAGCCTGTTATCCGTCAGAAGTATGGCTGCCCTCTCCTCCGAAGTACTGTTTGGAAGCTGACCATACAGACTTGCTAAAATGATCGCACATTGTGAAGCGAATCAGGCTTGTACGTATCAATGGCTCCCGTCATATCTGTTGACCTTCACAAAGCGACAAAACGCAAAAAAAACACTTTTGGCAATTGCTAACACTTCGACTCCTTAGGGCTGGAAAACATCACATACCAAATGACTCTGATGCCATACAAGCAACAGTCTACTCATCTCGCTGGTCCCATCGGTCTGCTGAAGATGTTTGCAACTCGCTCTGCGCATGAGATTGCCGATGAGGCGGTTCAGATCTTTGGTGGCAGAGCTTTAACACAGACAGGCATGGGAAAGACAATTGAAATGTTTCACCGGTAAGTGAAAGGGTAGCGATGCTGCTTTGGATTTGGACTGGTACTGACTGAGTAAAGGACGTATAAATTTGATGCCATATTGGGAGGCGCGGAAGGTAAGCGATACCATGTTCACATTCCGAGATGGTACTAATAAATGTACAGAGATTCTGGGTGACCTGGGTGTCCGCCAAGCCGTACGAAATATGCCTCGTAGTATGTTGTGAAGTGGGTTACGGGCACTGAAGGCTGCGGATGTAAAGATAGCTGTGAGGAGTTGGCGCGCAAACGTAGAATTGATAAGGATAAGCCAACGCGAAAGTATCAAAATTTCATGCCTGCTGAAATGTCGCTATCTAAGCATTCGCCAGTCTCCTCTCGAGAAACAGTATGAGGCACAGTGAGTCGATCGATTATACCGGTAGCAGGGATGCGATCTCAGCTCTCGACGGAGTCCATCCATCGCCAATTGTCCGACGGAGCTGACCCAATTACCTCCCGTTCCCGACGGCATCTTGGAGTTAGGACTTAAGCGAAACACGATCGAATATGCCTGCTTCATCTTATCAATAGCAGACTATCATTGGTGCTAAATGTGTGGAAACTGGAAGTAAGGTGGCAGTTATGCCTTCTAGTCCTCGTCATGATCCCGATGTCATCACTTGTGCATTGTTCTCCTTGCCAGCCGCGGATCTATATATTCATGCTCTGCTCCCTCTGAAAGACAATGACTCTCCCAGATTCATCAATCCTTCGTCCAGCATTCCTATTTTAAAGCTATCCAAGAATCTTTTCTATCAACGTACCATCTCTTTACAATGACATTCCCTCAGCGCAAATTGAGCGCAAGTGTCGTTTCGGCTATAGGCCTTGGGTGCATGGGAATGTCTATTCCCCGATCAGACGGCCTCCCGGACGAGGAAGAGTGCATGAAAGTCCTCACAGCTGCTGCTGACATGGGCATTAACTTGTGAGTAGTCTGAATGCCCAAATGGCATTCCGAGGCTTTCACCGCGTAAGCTTAGAATGCAAAGCTAATGTAAACAAGTTGGGTTACTAGTGATGCCTATGGCCCATTCAACAACGAACGACTTATTGGCCGATGGTTCAAGGAGACAGGACGTCGAAGTGAAATCTTCCTTGCCACCAAATTTGGAGTTAAGGTTCAAGAAACCGAACCCAGGATGTTGATCTGCAGTGAGCCCGAGTACGTCAAGGAGGCTTGCAAAGGTAGTCTCGAACGCTTGAATACGGACTACATCGATTTGTATCTTCAGCAAAGAGTGGACAGCAACACTCCAATCGAGGAGACAGTCCAAGCCATGGTGGAGCTCAAGAACGAGGGCAAGATCCGAAACCTTGGCTTGTCCGAATGCTCTGCCAGAACTCTGGAAAGAGCTCACAAGTTACACCCTATTGCAGCTGCGGAAATGGAGTTTTCTCTTTTCGCTCTCGAGATCGAATCGCCGGAGACGAAGTTCTTGGAGACGGCAAAGGCCCTGGGTGTCAAGATTATACCTTACTCACCACTGGGTCGTGGCTTTCTCACGGGAACCATCCGAAGCAGAGACGACTTCGACGAGAAGGATGTTCGGAGAATGTTCCCACGCTTCTCAGAAAAGAATTTTGGGGATAATTTGAGACTGGTTGAAACGCTAGAAGTTTTTGCAGCAGAGAAAGGTTGCACTCCTGGTCAGTTGGCATTAGCTTGGGTCCTCGCTCAAGGCGAAGGTAAGTGAACTGGCTTTTCAATTTGATAATTATGGCTAATTCCAAAGACTTCATTCCGATACCTGGAACCAAGCATATCAAATACCTGCAGGAGAATGCTGGTGCTGTGAATGTGAAGCTTTCTGTTGAGGATGAAACAATAATCAGAACGATGATTGAGAGGGTGGGTGGAACAAAGGGAGCACGATATCCAGATGCGCATCTCTCCATGTGCTTCGGTGATAGCCCTGAGCTGAGTACAAAATAAGGCAGTAGTATTGCTGTCCTATCATTGTGTGCAATTGGTACAGTTGTTTATATATGCCTCTCTTCTCAAAATCATGGTTCTCGTCCTTTGCCATGCATCACCTTCGTGATAAGATCATCCTGCAATGTCACAACTAAGCTCACTGTATCGAAGGCGTGTTTTTAACAGAATTGAAGCAACACCACATAGGGCAGGCCCAACTTCCCGCAGCAGGGGCTATCAAGGTGGCCATGAAATGTAGTTCAACGCGTCCAAACAACTAGAATAACCAAAAAGGTGTTGGGATTTAGACGATGAGACCAGTTGAGAATATCTCGGAAACGAGGAGGGGAATAAAATCGATGACGAGCTTACTAACCATGAGGTAACCGAAATTGAACAGGCTCTCATGGAAAGCTACAGTACAAGAAGCCAGTGCTCGAAGCACGGGATAATACAAGCTGCCCCTACTTACAATATGTTGTGATTTGTAAGCTGTGTCGTGATCTCTTCTTGCTCGTCTGAGAATGCGTCAATCTTTATACTGATTGGTTGCCGTTGAGCGACTTGGCATTCTATTTAGATCAGGACAATAGTCGCGCTGTCTATCAGACTTGACCTTTCTTGAGATTCCGTGGGCCTTTTACAGCTTTTAAGCCGTTACGCACTACGATATGTGGATTTTTGAGTGATGAGGTGAGGTCGGCTGTTTGGATGCGTGAATCTGTGTTTTTGCCTTGTATTTTAGGCTTATGTGGACGAGCCGCCCAGGTTTCCCTGGAAGAGTCCGTGCTGGGATTTATCAAGATCCATATTCTTTGATCTTTGCTGGTTGCCAGATCGCGTCCACGCCCACGTTGACGAAATACCATCGCAACACCGTTACCAGCATTTTGATGCCACTTCGATAGTCGAATATTGAGTGGGATACTCGAGGATTTGGACCCCCTGACCTCGATACTCGCGCGAGAAGGTGTCGCTCGCGCCGGCATTCACATCGAGTATTTCGATCTCGTACCTACCTTTCGACCTCGACGTGCACACAAGCAGATCGAAGCGTCGAAACTGGGCTCGAACCTAACACGCAAAGATGGATGCTCCTCAGCGTGCGAATGCTGCGCAACTAGCAGCAAGAAATATCAAGGCAAAGCCCAAGGGGCGGACAGGCCGTACCGTGACAGGATCGCGACCTGACTCTGTACCCCAATTTGCCCAGCCATCGCAGAACGGGGGTGGAATGTTTGGTGGAAGCATACAAGGCTCAGGATCCTTCGATTTTGCTGCTCCTGGGGGAATGAACTTCGCCGCGCGTTCATTTGGTAGTAATGCAACTCCCTCTCCAGACGTGTCAGACAACGAAGGGCGATTTCCAGGAGATGACAGAGCTATGAAGAGACAGTTTGGAGGTTCATCTACCATACAGCAGAACCAGCCGGCTGCCCAACAGTCTGGTCCATTTGGTCAGAGTTCAGTCAACCCATTCGGAGCTTCAACAGCACAACCAGCCCCGGGTGGCAATATATTCTCATTTGGTAATTCGTCAGGGCCAGCTATGTCAAATAACTTCAACGGAGGCAATGCGCCTGCGAGTAATCCATTCTCCTTTGGTGGTGTTTCGCAGCCGGTACCAGCAAGCCCCAGCATCAGCTTTGGATCTGGACCTGCAGACAGCAAGACAGCCAACAGCCCATTTCAATTCGGCCAGCAAGCCACCACGCAACCTCAATCCTTTAATTCGCCCTTCAACTTCAATTCTTCCGCGTCTCAAGAGAAGCCGGCGACTTCTCAGCCTCAGATTCCGACCCCTGTCTTCAGTTTTGGCTCTCCAGCGCAGCAAAACACCTCCCAATCTCAAGCACCGAAGTCACCTTTCACCTTCGGAGCTCCAGCGCAGCAGAACAACCCTCAGCCTCAAGCACCGAAGTCACCCTTCACCTTTGGCTCTACAGCGCAGCAAAACGACCCTCAACCTCAGCCACCCAAGTCACCCTTCACATTTGGATCCACAACAGCGCAGGAGAAGCCTGCAGCTAGCCCCTTTGTGTTTGGTCAAAGCCCGACCCCGTCTTCAAGTTCTGGCGTGAATTTTGGATCCCAGTCTGCTACTGCACCTCCTCTGAGTAAACTATTCGGAAACTCTACTTCTCAACCAGCGCAAAGTCTGAATACCCTGGGCTCGGCTGCGCCAACGAGTAACACGTTTGGAAGCACGACCATTGCACCTCCGCCTACGAACAACCTGTTTGGAAGCAGAGAGCAAAGCCCAGCAGCAACCAGTAACAACTTGTTTGGGGGGCCACCAAGTAATGCAGCTTCAACTTCCGGTCCATCGTCAACGCCCAACCTCTTTGGAGAACAGAAGTCTTCCGCACCTAGCAATATCTTTGGTGGGCTGAACAAACCATCTTCGACAGCCGATGTGTTTGGTAGCACAGTCAAGGCATCGCCCCCGGCAAATGATCTGTTTGGCAAGGCCAACTCGGAGCAGTCAGGAACGAGAGACCTTTTTGGAACTCTTAACAAACCAGTCAATGAATCTGTGAAGCAACACAAGGCCAATAGTGGTGTCGGGGGTGGATCGAACGGCGATGCGAGCGCGATTTCGAACGCGGAGTCTGATTCTGCATTCAAGAAGGGTCCTGCGCCCTCGTTTGCTCAATCTTCACCTTCAGTAAGTTTTCCATGTCTATTTTTCGCTTAGGGTCCCAAATCCTAGGTTGTTATTGTGGACTGCCCCACCACATATTACATTAGGAACCTGGGAGTGATTTCAACAAAACCAGAACTCTTGCTGACTGCTCAAAGAACAATACCAACAATGGCGCAATGAATGGCAATAAGTCACAAATCCAATCTACTTCCTCTCTTCAACACACACCAAATATCTCCTCTCCGTTGAAAGACGCCCCCATGGCAGCCAGTCAGCCTCCATCCAGCGGGATGTCTCCCACTCTACCCCAGTCAAGCAAGAGCCTACAGCAGACACCCCAACCCAGCGTAAAGGTCGACTTCCTCGGCACCTCATTTCATCTCCCGGCCAATCATCCAGCTTTGGCTTCTGGACCCGACCCCTTCAATATTTCAGACGAGCAGATTGCCAAGGTTTTGCCAACCGACCTGAAAGATGACGTACAAGTCCAGGCGAACTGGATCACAAAGTACCGGATTGATGCGATGAATCAAGCAATGTCAGCCATGTTTGAAGCGCTCCCTGCCGATGTCAATCCTAGGCCCACATTACTTCGCTACATCAAGCTGCGAGGCAAACTGGTTGAGGAACACAACGCTCGTCAAGACCAATTCAGCCAGAGTGGCACAAACCAGAACGATTCTGCAAAGGATAATGCGGTCAACCCATTTCGAATCACTGGCAGAGCCGTCCCCGGTCAGACACCCAGCAAGCGGAAGTTGGCTGAAGATGGAGACCAAGAAAACGAAAATCCCAGCAAGCGTACGAAAGAGCAACCAACGCAAGGACAGCGCCCAGCTACTTCTGAGACCAAGCCTCAGGCCAATGGAACCGGCATTTCTGCAGCCAGCAAAGCGTTACACGAGCCCAATGCTCTCAAGTCAGCCGCCCTCAGTCAGCACGGAAATCCATCGTCAAACCTCACCACTCCTTCCCCAATGAAGAATAAAAGAAAGGCCGAATCACAGATTACTAAGGATACCGAAGAGGCGAGCCCACTGAGACAGATCAAGACACCTAGATTGAATGGCAGTACCGTCGGATCCAACACTTCGAACATTTTCAAAAATATACTCGACAGCCCTTCGCCCTCAAAGCCAAGCAGGCCCGCTAAGTTCAGCCCAGAAAAGAAGACAGCTCCTCTCCCAGAACCAAAAGAGGATACACCCAGGATCAATCCATTTGGTAAATTGCCAGTGCCCGCTTCACCTCCTAAATCCATACCATCTCTAGCGCCATCTACTGCTTCGGCCACGTTTACTCCAAAGGCAGCACCAGTATCATCGAGTCTTTTCGCTTCATTAAGCACTCCCAGTGCGAAGTCAACGTTCACTCCAAAGACATCCTCCACCCCGGGCTTGTTCGGTGCCACCACCTCCACCGAGACCAACTCATTCACTCCGAAGGCCGCGAACCCATTCTCTCCTAAGCCTGCAGCTGAATTCTCCAAAGATAGCGCCTCGGTAGCAAAGGAAAGCACTCTCAAGCCTCCTACCTTCTCGACGGGGCCTGTGGATTTCCTGGCTCAGTTCGGGAAGAAAGCTTCGGAAGATAAGGAGGATAATGAGAAGAAGCTTCTGCAGAAGGCCATTGATGAGGATTATGATTCTGATGACGGTGACCTGGAGGAATTTAAGGCGAAATACCATGAGAAGCGCAAGGCTGAACTGAAGTCATTGGAAGACCTGGCGAAGAACGCCCGCAATGCTTTCGTTCCAAAGACTAACAGGGCAGATTCAGGCAAGCCTCTCTCGAAGAGCTTGACACCTGAGCCATCCACCAAAGCTGCTTCATCCAAGCCATTCTTCGGTCAGAACAACGCGACCCAAGGTTCAGGAAACAGCGTCTTCAGCTCCCTGAATGTCTCTAGAACTTCAACCCCAGGGCCTCTGGGAAGCAGCACGGGTTCTGTTCTTGATGGACATGCATCAAATAAACCAATTTCGTTCGGTGGCAACATCTTCGGCCATCTTTCTGATGCCGATAGTGGCAAAGGCAATGATGCAGATGATGAAAGCGCGGATGAAGACACTGATGGAGATGAAGAGAATCGAGACCCCAATTACCACCCAGGCGATGATGCTAGCGGACCAGGTACCCCTGCTTCAGAAACCGGAGATGGAATTGCTTCTGCAAAGAAGACGAACTTCTTGAGTAATTATGGCACTCCCAAGGCAAATCCCTTCGTTTCAGGTTCCAGCACTCCTGGCGGAGGTTTATTCGGTAGAGTTGGAAGTAAAGAACCAACCACTCAGAAGGAGCAAAGCGGAACGTCAACTCCAGGACGCAGTATTTTCGACAGAATTGGGAGCAAAGATACCTCCACAGAGAAGGAGCAAGCTGGTACTACTACTCCTGGAGGCAGTCTCTTTGACAGAATCACCAAGGACAGCAATGGTAATCCTGTTCGACACATCTCAACTGAGGAGAAGGAGAATACTCAACCAAGCACATCCAATATATTCAAGCATGCTGGCAGCCCATTCAGTAATCCTTTCAATAACACCCCTGGTGTACCTGCCGACCAGACTTGGAAGCCTGATAGCCCTATTAGATTTGGGGCTGCAGCAGACACTGAAAAAGGCACTTCGGCACCTACAGTCAGCATCACAGCGGCCACACCTACTAAGACGGGCAATACTTCAAACATCTTTGGCGGACCCACCTCAGCTCCTGTATCCAGCCTCTTCGGTAGCAAGGACTCTAAGCCTGCGCCGTCCAACCTCTTTGGCAGCTCAAGCGGTGCAAAGGGACCGGCCTCAGCCAATGTTGGCTTTGGTTTCGGAGCACCCAGCGTCACCTCATCACTTTTCCCCTCTGCTGCTGGCTCTGCAAACACCTCGAGAGCAACTTCGCCAGGCGTCACAACTGATGCGGACAGTGGAGTTGACGGAGATCCAGATGCTGAGGTCCATGAGCAAATCAACCTAACATCTGGTGGCCCTGGCGAGGAGAATGAGGAAGTGCTATTTGAGGTCCGTGCGAAGGCACTGATGTTTACTACGACGGCGGAGGAGGGGAGCAAGTGGACCACGAAAGGACTGGGACCTCTCAGAGTTCTCCAGGACAAAGATACCAAGGCTGTCAGAATGCTACTTCGTGCTGACCCCCTTGGCACAGTTGTATTGAATAAGGCACTTTTAAGTCAAGTCACCTACGAGGCAGCAGCAAAAACAGTCAAACTTCTCGCAAATGCTGATGACGGGAAGAGCTTGGAGACCTGGCTTCTGCAAGTCAAGACAGTGGACTTAGCGAAGGAATTAGCAGAGGTTCTGGAGAGGAACAAGTCATTTTGAATGACATGCACACGGGACGTCACATCATTCTTGGCCCATTCACCGGCTGAATCTAGCCTTCGGATTTGGGCGCTAGATTTGTAGTTTCGCCGGGTTTTGTTTTTATTTGGGGAAGCGTGTTTTTCTTTCCGGTGATACTAGGTGGTTCCATGTTTCGGTCGGACAAAAAAGTCATTAAGGACTGCATGGTTGGCGTTGCATAGCGATTGTTTTCTCTCCCGCGCATTATAGATGTAATACTAGGTTCTTGATCTCGAGAGAACTGACCTCGATAGATAAAATTTTGAACGAGCATGAGTCCCGATGGCTTTCCACTGTGATGCATTTTTCCTCCTCACTCTTCCTTTCCTCCTCCCAACTAGCAGACGAACTCGCAATTGGTATATATAGTCTCTGCTCACATCACGCCTCTTTCTACCTCAATCTGGTCTCAATCCCAGGCCAGCTCAGGGTGGCAGTCAACCAGGCATTTCGCCTATCGCGGGTCTGTGAGACCGTGTCAATGTGAAAGCAAATATCAAATAACAATCTAATACTGCCTTGCTTTCTCTATTTTCAGTGTTGAACTGCCTCTAATGTTGAAATCAGACTAGTTTCAGAGGCCGACCTAGACCCAAGCCATCTACGTTTCACTCATCCTAACGCCCCTGAACCGATGAGGGTCAGAGTATTCCTCTACCTCTTTTTCCACACAAACGCCAAACCAAGCCGACCAGAGCAAAGCGAAGCAAACTGAAGCAGCCAAGATCCGATCTAATCCTGAGCATCCAGACTCGTCTCCTGACGCAGCTTTTGGACACTCTCCCCATCATCTCCAAACTCAGTGACGATCCAGAGGCAGAATTGCTCCCACTCGATAGACCACTGTTGCATCCTTTTGGCTCTTACACCACTTCCAAGGGAAGCTTCCTTGATGCCAGCAACCCATTCAGCTTGATTTTGGTCCTCGAAAGCTGCCCAGCGAACACTATTTTCAGCAAGAGAGCCGAGACCAGCTAGTCCAAGGTTTTCCCAGCCTTGAAGAGCTTGCCAGAAATCGTGGGTCATTCCGTTGGTGCCCTGTCCTAGGATAGCGGGATCGTCGTTGGAAAGAGAGCAAGCAACGCCGCGAGAGAGAAGTGCAGGTAGAGGATGAGACATAATTGAGGCGCAGAGGCGTAGAATCTCGTTGGAGATCGGACAGCTCTCAACGAGGATCTTCTTCTCCTTGACCACTTGAAGTCAATTAGCATTGGTCTGATTAGAGTCTCACCATCTAGAATGTGCATTCTTCATGCTGCGTAGTTTTGGTTGCTTCGCCAGAAATGGGGCAGGATATGCACTTACTGTCAATGAGAAGAGGATGTTTAAACAATGAAAATCCATGACCAATTCTTCTTGTCCCAAGGAGGACAGCGTCAAACAGGTTCTGGTCAGTATCACTCCCGTCACCAAGTGTCTCTCCGGCGTGGAAGAAGAAAGGCAACTCGATGCCCTCTTGAACACATTGCTTCTTGAACCAGAACAGTTCTGGAAGAAGGTCTTTGAGTGGTCGACCTGGGTCCTCTTGGCCAACGAGGTCATAACCAGACACTAAATGGGGATAGGCAAGTTTGATGGCAATGCAAGCGTCCATGTCCTCCACGATCTTTCTAGTGTCGAGCGCTCGAAGCCCTATAAAACATGCATTAGTCGATGGTAAGCGGAGCAGACTCCTAGAAGCAAATGCCAAAAAGCCCAGAGAAAGACGCATACCAGTCCAGATAATTCGAGTGCCCCAGAACTCCTCTCCTTCCTCGGAAGCCTTAAA
Source organism: Cadophora malorum (assembly GCA_017365405.1). NCBI lineage: Eukaryota > Fungi > Ascomycota > Leotiomycetes > Helotiales > Ploettnerulaceae > Cadophora > Cadophora malorum. The sequence continues at coordinate 145,203 of JAFJYH010000029.1, read as the reverse complement.
TTTCTCAACCTCCTCTCCGAAGATCTTGAACATTCGATCATAAGTCGGTTCTGGCTCTTCCGAGCCTTCGCGGTAGTAGAAGAAAGCGAATGCCAGTCTCAGGTCGACCCATTTGACTCCATCAGCAACCAATTGCTGCATCATCCGTCTCATGAAAAGCTTGAAAATTGGCTCATAGAAGATGACCGAATTGAGGATGATGAAGCAGGACTGGAACTTCCGCCACACGGCATCAACACCGTGATGATGTTCAATTGACTCGTTATGTGTAATGGTCGTACGATCCTTCAACCAGGATAGAAAGCCGTTCCGGCCGCCATTTGGAAAAGCATCAGCCGCTTTGGTGAGGAGGACCGGGGTATCTAGAGCATATTCAGGACTCCAGATAGAAGTGTTTATTCCTGTAGTAACAGTTAGCAAATGGCCAGTCCCAATCCCAGAGCACATTTTACCTTTCTCGGCCTTGAAAAATCGGAATTTGAAGCCGCTACTTTCAAGAGCCGCTGAGGTGGCCAAAGGTGTTGGACTTTGTATATGCATTCCAGGCGTCTTCAACAGCACATCGTAGAGATAGTCAAAATCCACCATAGCGTCCATATGGGCATGTAACAGAGCTCCCTTGGGCATCTTCCGAATGATCTGCCATAGCTTCGTCTTCTCCATTCTCTCCTTTGCCAGGGAGAACATCATTCCAGGGTATACGTTTGCGCCAGTCTCTTGGGCAATGTGGTCCTCGAATTCTGACGTCCATATCGTACGCTTCTCCTCGTCTCGTATTCTGTCGACTATCGCGCAGGCTTCCTTTGCCATGGGGGAGAGGGATTCGCGGAATGCATGGTCTATGACCGTCAGTATTGAGCTCATGTGTGGTGTCGAGGCAGTACTTACCGCTTCTCTGCTTCTTCTCTTGGGCAATCAGCGCTTCCTGGCCAGAAAGATACTGCTTGATGAATGGCTCGTCCTTCGCAGGAATATCCTGTGCAATCTCTGCCCATTCATCTTCTGCCATGCGCGATGGCCATCCATCTCGTCGAGACATGACTGTTGTGTTTTTGGCGGGGTAGACTTCGAAAACTTTTCTTGATGTTTACTTTACGAGAAGCTACAATCTATGGCAACGCGCTTGGTTTTGAGACACAACTAATTTTGGTTCTCACAAAGGCACCTTCCTATAATGCGATGGGTCGAATCCCATTCTTGAAGATGAAAGCTGTTTTAGCATTTCCATGACCAATCTTCAGCGGGGTTCGCCGATAGCCAGGATAAGACGGGATAGGATGTATGAGGTTCGTCAACAGCAGGCAGCAGGAGGTTATGGCGCTTCACATTGACTAAAAAACCAGGTACAGAAGAGGGTATTGATGTATTCTAAATTATGTGTACACGTAGGTGTTGTACATTTCCAGCACTCTACAACTTCGCCTTGGTCTGAGCCTTCTTGAGGATAGGTTCCATCTTTGTAGCCTTCATGACATCTCCCTTGACCTTCAACTTTCCTGACATGAACAACCTTTGTGCATTTGCCTTTCCGGAGACCAGCTTGCCGAATTCTTCTTCTGAGAGGGAGAGTGTCACTGTTGATGTACGTCAGCCTGTGTTCTGAGCCAATCTCGTTGTGTTGTTCCTCCTGTCTACACAATTGCCAGACTTCACGTTCGAGGGACAGGTACCTGTTGGCTTGTCTCCAAGTCCTTTTCCAACCTCTCCTTTATTCTTGAGATCAATATGCCAACTCTCCGTCTCGCCGGCTTTATTCTTCAATGTGAACGCGAACACGGCATTTGCTTGCTTGATGGCATCCTTGCGCTCGGCGTCCGAAGATTTAAGGGTATCGTTGATAGTATCGAAAGCCGCAGAAGAAGGGAAAGCGTCTATAGAATATTAGTACTTGTCCGAAACATGAGGATCCAAAATACACAGACTTACCGTTCTTGAGAGACATGATGTGTGGTTTGTGGTTTATTGAATGTTACGAGAGCGGAATACGAAGGAATTTGGATGTGGTTGAGAAGAATGAAGAGAACCCAAAGAGGAACAAAGTGACCTGCGGTGTACTTAAATGATGAAGGAGCAAGATACAGTACAATAAGTAGGTAAGTGTTGATTCTTACTTGCTCGTGCCTCTCCGAGTCTTGAGTCGGTCGCCCTTCCGTCCCCAGTGCATGTGAAAGGGACCTCGGCACAGCCCACAGAGCTAAACCACATGCAGGACGAATCTGGGGAAGGGAAGCCCCAATTTGGTGCTGGCACCGCATCGTCGCCCCTGGTCTCACTTCATACTCGGTACTGCTGGTGTAGTACTTGAAGACGACGAGGCGAGCGGTTTGATACTCTCGACTTACCGGTGTCATCCCTACTCTTGATCGTCATGACTAGGGCCACAACAGACTGGAAAGTTGATCCTCGGCAGGCTTCAGTGTCCGAAAGTCAGGCATTCGTCCAGGAACAAATGGAATGGAATGGCGGGGATTGAGGGCCAGCCGGCTCAAGCGAATATTAAACAACATCCAGGCTCGGATTGTGGATTGTCATGGACTACTACTGTTCGCACTCAGGCAAGAGGATGCCGGAAAAACTGAGAGAACACCTTCTGATGGCCTCCAAGTACAATCATGCAATTCGACTTTGCTGTCACTCCCCATGCTTTGTTTTATCTGGTTAGCTCGGGTTGATGAGTAGCGGAGTCGAGTGATGCTCTGTTGCCCAAGTTGCGAGCCAAAATACCTATCTTGGAAAACCGAGAGTCAAGTAAGGACACAATACCAATCAAATCAAGAGGCGATTGACATTGTAACCTTTGGGGATACAGCACGCATTACTGTGGACGCTTTCGTAGGGCAGATTGAGCTGAGGGATGGCACTGGGGCAGTTCTCGTGGACTTAAGTGTCTGCGTGGAACAGTCATACTGAAGTTGCTTGCAAGCGGTCCCGAATGTTCGAAGGAGATAGGCAGGGCTTGATGGACTTCAGGATTGGGCATCTGAAAAATGGTTCGATGTCCCGTTACCTAGGTTCGACGAAAACCAGCAGCTTGCTTAGTCTAGTTGGGAAATTCGTCACAAGCAGAGTAAGCCAACCACCCTGTTCTTCACCTGTAGAGGCTCTGCGAAGCTCACGCGTTTCTGAAAGATGTAGATACAAGCTCTGCGATTGGCATTTGTCTGCTGTCCAAAGCGAAGTGCCCTTGGACGAGTCTCGTGAGTAGAAAGAAGTCTGGATCTAGCCCAAGCCGATTACACCATGTTGTTGTAGAGCCATAGCCATTAACGCCTTGAGGAATTTGGGTCCAATCTCGAAGTCTTGTAGAGCCCATGGATAATTTCTTCATGTTTTGGCCGAGAACAATGAAGCTTCGTCGGCCTTCGAGTCGGAAAAGAAACTTGCGTATCGTACACTCCTGGTCGATGTTCCATTCCACCAGCAAGCCGTCGCCCCTCCAGCAGCCAGACCAGATCTTCATCCGCCACTGCCAAAATGTTCATATTCTATTATCAACACCATGTTGCATACGACTCCCAGCCTCTCAACGATCCTCCTCCTCGAGCTCCTTGATGTAAACATGGGGTTCGCCACGCTTTGGACGATACTGCTCAAGTTCCTCCAACAACTCCTCAACGTCCTTTCGTAACTCCCCATGCGAATCCAAGTCTCCCAACTAAAACTCGTCAGATCGGACTGATGTATATATGAAAGAGTACAAACCTGACTTGCGATCTTCAAAGCTTGCTCCAGCGCAGTCTTGGCTCCATAATAATAAGAGCAGGATGCCAGAAGTTGCAGCGTCAGACAACGAGTAAGGGGTGGGAGGTTTCGCTGGCGGAGGAGATCCATGCATTTCTCTTTGCAGGCAACGTATCGTTTGTTTTCGTAATCTATCCGTGCCTGGGGATTGTTAGCATCGTCCTGTTCCGGCAGAGTTCGAGAGCTTCTGCGTACTGCTTGAAATTTCTGCTGTATCTGTCTCTCGCGTGGTGTCTGGGGACTTCCAGAGTCTGCCCCATCCTTGTGATCCGTAGCTGGGCTCGATGCTTGACAGCTAGATCCGCACTTGGTCTTCGTGGTGTTAAGAGGGCGGTTAGAGGGCGTTTCGATGCAGTCCTCAAACACCTCGTCGTCGTCTAGTGATGCCATATCACGAGGGAGGTCAGAGGGCGTTTCGACGCAGTCCTCAAATACTTCGCCGTCGTCTGACGATGCCATGCTACGAGGCTTTACGGTAACGTCGAAATCTCGATATGATGTTGGGGCTCGAGGATGTGCCGTTTGACGGATCCGCTTATCGTGCTTGGGCGTTTGCGAGTTTGTTTGCCAGTTCAGGGTCGCGGACGTAAACACTGCCATCGCCAACTTGATCACGAACTGCTCGTGCTTAGATTCAGTACGGGCCAGAAGGTTTTGTCATAGATCGATGATAATTCCAACTTGCCTAATGTTGGACCGCGGAGACTGCAAGAAAGACGATACTTGCCGCTGCTGGAAGAAGCCACGGAGTCTACTGTCATCTTCCAAAACGAACAGCGGCCCAACGTACAGCTTTTAAATCTGCCTAGTTCGAGGACGCCGTTCTTCATGGCAGCTGCCTCCAGCCTCTGCCTCTCACGTCTCCAAGCAACCAATTCCCTGTATCGTCCCGCTTGTCTTCCAATGGCACTCTCTCCAGTCATCCTGAGCGCTTGGAAATAAAATTACTTGGCCGTCGCAAGCTCAGCATGCAATCTCGACAGCTTCGGGTCGATCTCCAGCGCTACATTCTGGCACGTCCTGAACTGATCCAGCAGATCGACGTGGGGAATGATGGCGTCTCGTTGCGAATAGCCTCAATCTAAGGCGAAACTCTCCCACGTGAAGCTGGCCATCAGAAACTGACCTTCTTCACAATCCTGGCATGCCAGAATTTGCAATGAAAGGTTCGCGTCAACGAGAGGCAGTGTAAGACTCGTGACACAGTGGGAAGAGACACTGGCAAGCCAGGAGGTCAACTCCCAAGGTAAAAAATAAGTATAATCAATGTTGACGCAGTGCGCCATTTCAGAGATTAAACTGAAAAGAACAGATCCAGTTTGAGTTAGTGAGGAGCATGCCAAAGAGCAAGAGAGTACTCACACTACACTTGATCTAAGCCAATAGGCAAAGAGAGCTGAGGAGGAAAAAAAAGCAGGAACAGAAACGGAGCAGGTCAACGGGATATATCAAATTGCGGTGGCCAGTGCACGAATTCGCACTAGCAGGAGTTTGCTCTGTTTGCACAGCCCTCACCTGACCTGTTTAGCGAAGGCTTCCTGCCTGCCTGCCTGCCTGCCTGCCTGCCTGCCTGCCTGCCTGCCTGCCTGCCTGCCTGCCTGCCTGCCTGCCTGCCTGCCTGCCTGCCTGCCTGCAGCCTGCCTTCCATGCCCGTGCTGTTCCCTACCTTATTCACCTTCGCAGCCAATGCCAATTCTCCATTGCAATCTCTCACTCACCTTAGATCTAATTTCAACCCTGATCGATGTCACACAACTTCTGGCTTCCCCATACAAAAGACTTAACTTAGCAGACCCGTTCGGTGTATTTTGTGCGCGCGCGCGTGCTCTCTATTCCCACTTGTTTGCGCCGGAACAGTGCTTTTCAAGTCTTACAACCAGTACCTACTCACTTGGTTCCTCATGACTTCTCGCTGGGTTTGATCAATAGAGGAGGATCTGTTCGGCCACTGCTTCCCCTTCAAAGGCCTCTCCATCCATTACTCCATCAACATACGCTTCCCCGACAAGTTGGTACATGCTGCCATATGGCCTCAAGAGAAAGCGCACCTGCAACCCCGCAAATATACCTTTTTGTCCGTCCAAAAGAACTGTATTCGTGCAGCGGAGGATGTTCCCGTTCCGCAAGCGAAATATAATGGTGAAAGTGCCGGTTCTTGAATCTTCATGCTAGCTTGCAACTGCAGTTTCAATGGGGTTGACCAGTCTGGAACCCAAGATGGGAGTCCAGAGATCGACTTTGGAAATTGGCAGAGAGATATTATGTTGGGATAGCCCATAATCATCATCGTCATTGTGAAATTGGTGTAAATCTCGGCGCAAGAAAGTGCGTAGTTAGGTATCACCCTCTGGGCATCTCTCTCTGCAATTCGCTTCAGCACGTCGTAGTCAGATGCTATCCCTAGCAGACCGTAGATTTTGTCTTTTGGATCCGTGGCTTGAAGACTGTACTCCCTTTGCTTCATCGATTGATTCTGCTCCACGCACGTCATCCTCAACAAGGACATGAGGGTGTACGGTGCCTTTCGAATGTTTTTCCTGATGCCCAACATATTCTTCGGTCTTTGGTCAAAGTCAGCCATAGCAACTGCAGATTCATACTCTGTCAACTTTCGATCATCTGCTCGTATCCTGGTCAGGATGACCTCTCGATATGTGGTGAAAGTGCCCAGTCAGCAGTACATTTCCTTCTGGGCAAAGTCTTCTTGCCACATACGAAACCGACTGCTTTCGCGAGTGCAATCTCCTGCAGCACCCAGATGCGAGACCACCATTTTCGCTTGAAGAAAGCAGCCATTGATTCAACAGGGAATAACATATCAGCATCGTGTCGGTCGCTGATACTGTAGTAGAGACTGTTCGTCCACAGCTGAGCAACTTTGTACTCTTTTCCGGAATCGTCTTCCTCTTTCAAGTGATACATGATGTTGCCTCCATCGGCAATCTTGCCTTTGTCTCTGAACTCTACAGATTTCGTAGCGAGCTCACACCATTTCGTATGGACTGGATACCCAAGGCGTTCCATTCCGCATGCTTGTGCTTCTTTACCGAGATAATTAAGGTAGTCCATAACCATGTTGCTTGTTTCGTCAGCCGGACCGAGCCAAACTGTGATGTGATGGGCATTCGAATAGATCTGACCCATAATCTGGACTCCTGAATATGTATCCGGTGTTAGCATGGCGCATTAATTGTAGTCGAGAAGTGACGAGGTCTCAGTGCTTGTCAAGTGAAGCAGGAGCCCTGTGTGGCCCCTCACAAACTAAGGCGCAGGCGGGAAAATAGAAGTATGGCAATTACTGATGACTCTTTTCGACATCATCTTTCTGATTGATACAAACGGCGTCTACCCATAGCTCTCTACTGAGATCTGCTCGCGTATGCAGCAAGGCTGAGTGCAAGTTGGAAGTCACTTGCACAAGCGCATTATTCAAGTAGATCGGAAGAGTGTCATTCGGATCTCCCCATGTGTACGAAAGCGCCATGTAGTCTGAAACTTGCGCAAGAGGTACGATCTTGAGATCGCAGTAGATCTCACTGGTGCTCAGAGCTGAAGAATGCAACTCCTTTACGGGCTTCTTAACCGAGATCAGTCTGATGTAACGACTCGGGTCGGGTAGTGGGGTGTAATTGAAGCTTGTCATGGTGAGAGTTCTGTTGAAGATTGGGTCATGTAAGGAATCTGTTTTCAGCATTGGTCGAAATGCTTTTGGCCAGAAGGCTGCAATCCGGAGCTTCGAAGGAACACATGGCGTTCGTCACATGGTCAACAACCCTGTAGAATGCCCCGCTTCCTGTATGTTGCACCTGGTAATTCAAACGATCTAGCAGTAGACATCGGGAAAAAACGATTTACATTCTGTTGGTGACTTCTAACACATGAAAGTGCTATATGATCTAGTGGAATCCAAGATCTTATCACTTTTGATTTGAATGCAAGACTAGATTCTCGGCAAGATTATCATAATGATTTCTATTGTTACTCCTCACAAGTTATTAATCTCTTTAATGTATATCAACCTAGAATAGCACAATTGGAAATACACTCTAATCATTTAGCATTTCATTAGTATTCATCTTTAATCACACCGACATCAATCTCGCATAATATAGCAGAAAGCATCGAGTCATAATCTAGGCCTATTCTTCATCTTACAATATCTTATAATGCTTTGATGAATCCTGTTCGACTTTATTCAAGTCCCAAAAAATGATGGTTACTAGCAAGACTGAACTATTTTTTAAGACTGCTGCCTAGTAGCAACTCAATTGAGTTGATTACCATGGTCATGGAGTACTTGTCCGGGTTTGGAAAATCTGATGGGGCAAAGGCTATAGAGACACAAGCTATTTCTTCCTTCATCATCCTTCCCTATCCTGCTCCTTGCTTCAAAAGTGCTTGTGTGTGATCCAATACAGAACCGACGAAGCCCCGGCACGTTCTGGAAATGCTTCGATTTGTTCGCATCAACAATGACTGTGTCCGACAGTGATATTCAATTTGGATGATACTGCGTAAAATACTAGAATGTCGTTCTATGTTAACCCAGATCTCCTAATATAGTTATCAAAACCCTATTTGGGAAATCTGAATTGATTTAGCTAACCTGAATAAGGGAGTTTGTAAACAAAACATCCATGAGGAGCCCCTTTTTAAGCGAAAACCTCTAACCGAGGCCCGCCTTTGTCCTGCGTCAGATTTCTCACCCCAAGTAGTATCGAAAGGATCGGCATACGCAGCTAGAAGTCCGCTCTCCCTAGCTCAACGCCAAATTGTACTTTTCGTGTTGCTAGAGCAGCTAAACACAAGTCCATTCCGTATTTGTAAAGTGGCTGGGATGGTCAACGAATGCGCAAGGGGGCCGCGTAAGGCTAGACCCACCTTCTATTTATGGAGACTTGCGCTCCCGCAAAGCTTGTTTCTTCCCAACGAACAGTTGAATTGGAGATTTGGGCAAGATATTGTGGTTTACAGGTGACTGTAAAGCAGGTTGACTTATATCTTGGAAGTTCCAGGCGAGATGTAGGAGTTTTATCTGGGATACTCAAAACCCATCCTATTCCATGGCTCGTGATATTCGTTACTCGTACCGAGTATGTCGTCGTCAGCCCTAGGCGTTGATAAATACCCACAGCTGCGTATCATTAGATCCACAGCATTCGTACCCATCAGAAACAAACACTAGGTGAGCGAATTCTTGCATTCAGCCACAAGGCGGGACGAAAAGATCTCATCAATGAAGGCTTTATAACATCGCAAGTCCGCCCCTGAGTAGACGAGCACAAAAGATAGACGTCCACAGTTCTATTCATTCACCTCTTTCCTTGAGTTTAATACACACTCACTTTTCTCATTCTCTGACTTATTGATTCATTGTCTATTGCCATTTTCATCACCATGAGAGCTCAAAATGTATCCGTCGCGGCTACCGTCTTGGCTCTCTCGTCCTTCGCTTTTGGTCAAACTTACACGGACTGTAATCCATTGACAAATACCAGTAAGTGCGATTCTTGGCCTTTGCCTTCTCTGTACTGACTGCTTCACAGCCTGTCCGAGTGATCCAGCTCTTGGGAAAACTGTCACCATCGACTTTACAGAAGGAGAGAGTTCCTACTTCACCGCTGATGATGGGACGACAATCACTTACGGCACAGATGGCGCTGAGTTCATAATCGAATCGGATGGCCTGGCCAAGACTATCGTCAGCAATGATTACATATTCTTCGGGAAAGTCTCGGTTGCATTGAAAGCGGCCAATGGAACTGGTGTTGTGAGCAGTTTCGTTATGGAGTCAGACGATCTTGATGAGATTGACTGGGTAAGAAGATCCACACTTGTACCGGTATTAGACTGTGCCTAATATTCATAGGAATGGTTGGGAGGCAATTCTACTATCGTCGAAACGAACTACTTCGGCAAAGGCAACACCACCACCTACGATAGAGCGACCTACCCACCTTGCAATGACCCTCAGGAGATCTGGCACATCTATACAATTGACTGGACTTCCGAGTACATCAAGTGGTACGTCGACGGCGAGTTGCTTCGTACCCTGTTGTACGCCGATGCCTTGGATGGCAAGAACTTCCCTCAGACGCCCATGAAAGTAAAAATGGGCAATTGGGTCGGTGGTGGAGCGGACTCATCCGAAGGAACTGTTGAGTGGGCAGGTGGATATACTGATCTTGACGACGCACCTTTCACTATGTACGTGAAGAATCTCACGATTGAGGACTATACCACCTCGGGATCAGAGTATTCGTACGGAGATCAGACTGGATCATACACATCGATTGTAATCAGTGGAGACTCCACATCCAACAGTACAGCATCCGCATCATCTACAACCACCTCTTACAGTACCAATTCCAGCGTTGGAACTTCAACTTCAAATAACGCTACTACGTCTTCGACATCAAACCTATCATCCTCAGCCTCTACAACTACAATGTCTTCTGCCACGACCTCAGTATCTGTGCTTACCAGCGGAGGTGTTGTGAATGAAGGCAGTGCGAGCTTTGTTTTCATATGTGTGGCTTTTGGGGTCGCTTTCTTCAATATTTGAGCTAGGGGTGTTTGTTGAAATGATACAGTCTTGTAATTTAGGAACATTTGTCTTCCAGTTCAGTGACAGTAATATAGAGCCAACAGTGGACCCAAATTGGCGATGATCCGAAAAATCTATACACAAAAGAGGGAGAGAAAGCGGGTGAGCAGTAGGTACCAAGCTGTGAAGTTGAAAGTGTCAAGTTGACTTTGGAAAACCAACTGTAAAAGACTTTGAGCACCGGTGTCTCAAAGACATGCCGATTTGTCAACGATCCACATGTTGAAGGAGTAGGATGTTCGTAGGGAACCACAGACATTACACCTATGCGGAAACTAGGCTGGCAATAATTTTAGCTTGTCTCTGTTTCTTGATCGATGACTCGGGGAGGAACGGAAGAAGGGCGACAGGAAGCAGAGGTTTCTAAACTCCTCCACCGGGCCAGAAAATAGTTGCCAAGTACGCCCGAAGTGCCTCCGACGCCTCTGCCGCCACTCGCTACCCCAGAGTACCCCGCCAAACATCAACAACCCCACTCCCTCCAGGTTCCAGACTTCTCCGTGACTAGATTAAGCAACGCACACATCGTCGCAACATTCACGCTGAGCTGTCTGCGCTTGAAAGAGAATTTAAGCCGTGTAATATTCCCATTTGACGTACTTCGTACAGCTGGAGATCTATCCGACTACGATTCCCTCTCGATACTTTCATGTACTTCGGCAAGAAAGCCCTCATGCAGACTGCTTATGGCGCCACAGAAGTACCAAGACGAGGGGTAGCAATAGTGATGCCCACTTACTGGCGGGAAGTATGAAACGAAAGAACACGATGATCCAGTGTCTGTCAAGCTCGTCGGCAAAGTTTGTTAGAATGATGCTGCCAAGTTTTGACAGAACCTCTGACTTGCAGAAAGTGGCTTGATGAATACCCGATGTTTACCCCTTCTATCTGGGGTTCACACTCCGGAGTAGTTGTAATTGGGAAAGGTGTCATATCAATTATCCCCCGCTTGTTGCTAGTTGCAGGGTTCCCCTCATTCTATTCTCGCTTGGGTCAGAAGGGGTAACTGTTTGCAATGCAAGTAACGCCCAGAGGGGACCTTCTTGGAAATGGGATCTGGGTACGTCTCGTGCCCGCAATCGCGGGCATCGTATGAAGAGAAGTTTACAGTGACCCGATTTATGGTTTTTGATATAGGACAAAGTACCCGAAGAACAGCTTTAGGGTGTGAGAGCGATGGGCTGAATGAAATTTGAGCATCATGAACCCTGAGATGCTCAAGAAGGTAAATATCTTGGGACTGATGTCCGGACATCGGAGATATCGATTATCAGATGAACCATCCCGATTGACTGATCGAACCTCGAGAATCTACTAATGCATACAGAGTCCATAATGTCGCTTCCCACTTCAAACCGTTAGAGCTGTATCCGGTCTCTTTGAGTTTCAAGTCGGGCCTTTTCCTCTAGATGCTTCTTTGTGGAGTCCCCATAGCCCACCACTCCTCCGGTCCTTGCCAAGATATTACACTTAGAAGATGGGAAAACTTGCCGTGAGAATGCGTATGAGGTACCGTTCGTGGAGTCGCTAGATAATCTGCTGCTCAAGAGTTCTGGCGAGATGTCTTGGCTTAAAGTTGAAAACACATAAGTATCCCTGGCTTCCTCTTCCAGAGAAGTCAATAGAGGTTCTCAGCCGGGAATTCTACCTTCAATTATCATGGCACCTTTCAAAGACTATATCGTTCTTGCGGCTCTAACATTGCTGCCTACACTCTCTGCACAGAACACCACTTGGGACCATTCACTTTATGCAAGCAGTCCACCTGTTTACCCGAGCCGTGAGTCCAAAAGATCTACAGATTAATGCAGCAAGGAATTAAGCAGCGGTACAGCTCCTACGACCGGACAGGGATGGGAGGCAGCATATGCCCAAGCCGATGCCTTCGTCAAGAATCTCACCCTCGAGGAAAAGGCTGGCGTACTCACTGGAGTCGCCCAGGGCCCATGTATTGGTCAGTATGGTAGCTCCGACAACGTTGCCACGTGAACTGATATCAAGGCAGGTAATATTGCCCCAATTCCTAGAATTGGGTTTCCAGGATTGTGTCTCCAGGATGGTCCAGCTTCAATCAGACAAGCAACATTCGCAACTGTGTTTCCCGCTGGTCTGACCGCCGCTGCGTCCTGGGACAAAGGTCTCATTTATGAAAGGGGCCTGTATCTAGGTGCTGAGTTCAGAGGGAAAGGCGCACATATCGCTCTCGCACCAGTATGCGGCCCGCTGGGTCGGTCAGGTTTGGCTGGCCGTGGGTGGGAAGGTGTGTTCTCTTATCTGTTTGCTGCTTTGTTGACTGCTGACAAAAGCTTACAGGCTTCTCGCCTGACCCTTATCTCACAGGTGTCGCAATGGAGCTGACTATATCCGGGATCCAAAAGAATGGCGTGCAAGCTGTTGCCAAGCGTAAGTCTTTTCATCCCCAGACAACCAGCATAGATAGCCACCATGAACAAACATCGGGAAGACTGATTCGCTTGCAGATTGGATTGGCAACGAGCAAGAAACACAGAGGAACCCGTCCGTCTCGGATAATGGAACAACTATTGAAGCCGTATCTTCAAACATTGATGACAGGTCAGCCCAACCCCTCCCCAAATGCCACCCAGTCTGCCTCTCCTCCGATATGTGCAATACGAAGGCTCTCGATCGCTCTAAAGAATGAACTGACATCGTGATCCGGATGAATAGGACCATGCACGAGCTGTACATGTGGCCTTTTGCAAATTCTGTTCGTGCTGGTGTGGCTTCGATTATGTGCTCGTACAATCGCCTGAATGGCTCGTATGCTTGCCAGAATTCGAAGGCATTAAACGGACTTCTCAAAGATGAATTGGGGTTCCAGGGATATGTCATGAGTGATGTGAGTGACATTGATGAATTGATATCCCCCTCACTCCCTTGATAATAGCTATGCACTTTCCATCTTAATGCATGTGCTAATTTTGGACCATTAGTGGGGTGCTGTTCATGCTGGAGTCGATTCCGTTCAAGCTGGATTGGATATGAATATGCCAGGCCCCCTTGGCTTCTTCGTCTCTGAGCCATCCTTCTGGGGTCCAAATTTGACACTTGCTATCAACAACGGCTCACTTGCCGAAGAACGCCTAGATGACATGGTCCGACGGGTGATGTTGCCTTACTTCCACTTCGGCCAAAATGTCGACTTCCCTCCAATTGACCCAGAAAGCGCAGATTTGAACATCCTTGGAGTAACTCCTCTCCTTGACACGTTTACATATGGTCCCGCAAACGTCGACGTTCGTGACGATCATGCAAAGCTGGTTCGTGACCTTGCTGCGGCTGGGACAGTACTTTTGAAAAACACGAATAACGCCCTTCCACTGAAAGCTCCGAAAAACATGGGAGTTTTCGGTAATGATGCCGGAGACCCTACGAATGGTTTGTATACTCTCAAATTCGTCGGAGAACAGAACTATGAATATGGTACTTTGGCCGTTGGAGGAGGTTCGGGGTAAGCGATCCAAAGCTTTCACGATATGCAGTGCTGACTTCAGTAAAGGACCGGTCGTCTGACATACGTCGTGACGCCGCTAGATGCTCTGAAAGTCCGCACGCAGCAGGACGGAACCCTTCTTCAGTACCTTCTCAACAACACTCTCATCTCCAGTGATCCAACGATAGCATTTTACAGCATTGCTCCTTCACCACCCGAGGTGTGCCTTGTGTTCCTGAAGACTTGGGCTTCAGAGGGCGCTGACCTCACATCCCTGGAAGCTGATTGGAATAGCACTGCTGTTGTCGAGAATGTGGCTGGCTACTGTAACAACACCATCGTAGTCACCCATACTGGAGGTCCGAATACCATGCCTTGGGCAAACCACCCAAACGTGACGGCTATAGTAGCGGCCCATTTCCCAGGTCAAGAGAGCGGCAATTCGATCGTTGATATTCTCTACGGCAACGTCAACCCAAGCGGAAAGCTGCCATACACAATTGCAAACACAGAGGCCGACTATGCATTTGCCGGGATTACCAACTCGACCGAATTGCAGCAGACAGAAGATCCAAATGCTTGGCAATCAGACTTCACCGAAGGTCTCCTGATCGAGTACCGCCACTTCGACTATTATAACCAGTCGGTGCTTTTTGAATTTGGTTTCGGCCTGTCGTATACGAATTTCTCGTTGTCGGATTTGTCTGTAAGCAAGATCGGTAATGGGACCATCTCTGCAAGTCCACCACAAGCTGCCATTGCACCTGGCGGGAATCCAACACTGTACGACGCCTTATTTCGAGCCACGGCGACAGTATCCAATACAGGATCTGTTGCAGGTGCAGCTGTTTCCCAATTGTATCTTTCGCTACCGCAAATTCCAGGTGAAGGAATTACTCCCTTGAAGGTTCTTCGTGGATTCGAAAAGACCTCCTTGGAACCAGGACAAAGTGCCCAGGTGTCATTTGATCTGATGAGAAGAGACATCAGTCATTGGGATACAATTGCTCAAGAATGGATGATTTCTTCCGGAAACATTGGAGTTCAGCTCGGCTTCAGTAGCAGAGATATTATTCTGACTGATTCCTTCTCTGCACTGTAGAAAGTTTCGGGCTCGAACCAAGATCAGGTTATATGTCTAGCTAGACACATTCAGCTTTGGCTAGTGGCCCAAATGTTCTCAAAATGTACTAAAACATGAAACGTATGTTGCTGCGACCAGTTCATATTGTGATGATCCGGAGAAACGGCAGCGTTTCGATCCTCCTCGGGCTCAAGAATCTCGACCGTCAGTCAGAATGCAGATTGTTGCCCAAGAACAGCAACGCGAAGACGTAGAAGATTTTTCTTGTGCCGCTCAGCCAGCATGATACCTAAATGAACAACGCCCTGTTCTCGTTTTTAATCCACCGGAACGACTGTAGAGACAAGCGAGGTGTGATAGCCAACCTGTCAAGCGCAGCCCGTTGTTCAGATTAGCATTGAACATGCTTCCCTTCTGCTTCAGCTCTCCCTTCGCGATGCCTTCCTCTTGAGTCGAGGACATGGTTTGGAATACCAGGCAAGGTCTATCCCACAGTTGACGGACAGAAGGGCTGCGAAGCAGGTCCCAGCCTCTGCTGCAGCTGTGCCGGTAGGACGTCCGTTGGATTCGATCGGAGGGAATATGCCGGACTGCAACGGTCAAGTCGTATGCTTTTGCGAGCTAGATATGAGTAAAAGTCCGGGAGAGCCCACCCAAACCCCGGTTTTGACTTCGAAGCGATCGTTATGTTGACTTATGGCTGCAATAATGGGTGGGGCATCGATGGGGAAGAGACGCGGAAGCGTTTCAGTGTGTACCCCGGAAGTGCTGCTCACGATGACTAACAACTTGACCATGAGTATTCACGACACAGTCTCCTTTCACGTGAATTCTCGGGCACCATGTACGGCATCGGATTCAGAGTCTCGCTATTTCAATTCGAAAATGCTGAAATGCAACTATGGGCAGGTTATATGTCCCTTTATGCTACGTTAAAAACGACCCAGAATGAGCAGCAAGCGAAATTCTAAGGCACACTCCAGCAGCCTAAGCGATCCAGAACCAAATCTTCTGGAAGATATTATTTGGGATCTGTTCTGGCCACTGGCCATCCTCGGCATCTAAGGCCGCCTTGCCAGTCGTGATATCGGCATTGACTGACTTGATCCACGAGCTTCTCTTCCAGAGGTTCCAGAATGCGTACAGGAAGAAGAAGATTGGAATGCCGATATAAGCAGCGAAGAAGTCTACGAGTCTGTCAGTCCCGCTGCACATATAGGCTCTGAGTAGAATAGCATACCTGTTACATTCCAGTTTTGGTGGTGCTGGCCGACGAAGACATGAAAGCCGTTGAAGATGATAATAATGGCGAAGTAAAAGAAGGCAGCCCAAGCTGTGTATGGCTGGAAAGGAGACTTGAAGACAAGCGTATTTCGGTCTACACCTTGCGCTGCAAGAGCCTTGTGGAATTGGATGTACGCCAGACAGATAGAGCACCACGTGAACAGGCTAGCAATCGTCGTCAAATTCTGGAACCAGTTGAACACTACCGCTGGCCCCCCCTCCTTGACGGACAGATAAGTCAGTGCAGATATGGATGCCGTAATGGCAACACAGTAGTAGGGAATACCGGCTTTGCTGCAACGAAGGAGGAAGCGTGGGGCCTGTTTGTTCTGCGCAAGAGCGAACAAATACCTTGATCCAGTGTACAGAAAGGCATTTGCGCTAGAGGAAGCAGAAGTCAAGATGACAGCGTTGATGATACTTGGAAGAACCGGGAGTCCCGCATTTTGGATGCCAATGACCCATGGTGAGCGAGCAGCACCGGCTAGTCCATCGGCCTGAGCCTTTAGCAGATGTGGATCGTTTGATGCAACGAGGACGCCAATGGCTAGAGATCCAAGGACATAGAAGAACAGGATACGCCAGAAGACTCGGCGCACTGCCTTGGGGATGTTTCTCCGAGGATTCTCAGCCTCGCCAGCTGCGACTGCAACCAGCTCGACGCCTCCATAGGAAAAAGCAGCGTTGACTAGCACTGAGAAGAGACCGAGGAACCTGCCAGTTGCTCCCGTTGAGTCGTACTCCTTCATCGCGCCAGGGTTCTTCCCTATTGAACAGAAAGGTCAGCAACTACCACTCCAGGAGAAGACAACATGGAAGGCAACATATATCTTCAAAGAACTTGAGAACATGGAGAGAAAGACAAAGTCGGGTTGCCCCGGTACCTACAATAGCGGAAGCCTAATCTGTCATGCTTCGGTCCGCCTCCCAGGTCAACAATGAACGCCATGGTCAAAAGACCCACGATAGTGATGATCTTAATACTGGCAAATATGAATTCCGCCTCTCCATATATTTGGATGGCAAAGATATTTAAGCAGACAACGAGAACGATGATGGTAGAGATCCACACAGCGACGCTGATGTGTTCGGCACCTTTCCACTGTGTTTTGGACGAGTCAGCAATCTGTCCATCAGCAACTTGAGACAAGACGTGTCTCCAGGAGGTCATGGAACATTCAAAATAGGGATGAACGAGCTTCCTAACACTTACGTATTGGATGACGATGGCTGCGGCCGAAATCTCGGCACAAAGAGTGATCGCTGAGTTGTACCAGTTCTAACATGGCTTGTCAGTTATTGCATCGAAGGCTATCTCTTAGAAGTCTTTGCTTCCTTGGGATAGGAAGTTATGTTGGTCTGTTCGGGTTGGGTATCTTACGTTCCAGCCGACCGCAAAACCCAGAGCATCGTCCACGTATCGGGCGCAAAACTGAGGAATGGAACCAGGAAGAGGAAGCCAAGTTGCCATTTCACCCAAGCACATCATCATCCCGAAAACAGCCACTCCTGTGAAAGAGTAACCGAGAAGTACGGAGAGGGGGCCCGCTCGTGTAAAGGCGCTTCCGATACCAAGGAAGAGACCTGTGCCAATGGTACCACCGAGCGCAATGAACTGGATGTGCCGAGACTTGAGTCTGAAAGGTGAACTGGTCAACAAGCACCCAAAAAAGAAACCTATGGACTTACCCTCGAGTCACATAGCCATATTCTTCAGCTGTTTCGATGTCGCCATAGATAGCTGCAGCCTCCTTGAGACGGCCAGTCTTGGTCTCGTTGCCGGCGGCGGGGTCGACATAGTTGGTATGTCCATTGGAGTCTAGTGACTCTGGTGACTCTGGAGCCTCCTTCCCGGCATGTATCTCCTTGTCCATGATTGGTATTGATCCAAAAGAAGTTGAAGTTGTGGAGCAAAAGTGAGGACGAAGTGCATCCGCCAGTGTGAGGCAACAGTCTTATAGAAACTGAGTGTCAAGCTATGTGACGGTAGCACCACAGGAATTGTCTCTATGAGATGGACAAGAGTGAATCCTTGGGCGAGATATGTGGAGAAGGTAGTGTTCGTACTTCCTAAGGGCAGATAGGGGCAGTTGCAGGTGCATGCACGCTGTCAACTACTCCCGACCAGGTTTAACAGCGAATAAGCACCAATGACCACCAACATATTTACTTTAATTCACTGCTCATATCGGGGCGCTGAAAGCCTTTGCACCTGCAGTTCCGAGGTCTAGCGCCTGCAGGACTCCTCCAAAGCGCATTCGATTCACCCCGCCGCCACCTACACCTGAAAATACCGACCACCTTAGCCTACATAGAAGGAGAAGGACAAAGTCAGTGGCGCATATGTGCTACAGGGTGTTGAAATCTTTTGAGCGTAAGCCATGTACAAATTACATACTTTCTGCCTGCAAACAGTGCCAAGACGTAGTCGATATCAAAGGCGAGCTAGGTATGAGCTATGAGCTTCGACCTGAACACTTGAAGTCTCCAGCCGGGGCTGTGGGCAGACTTTTTCAACGCATTTGCTGTCCATACTATATCGCTTTCCTGTCCGTCCTAGCATGTCAAGGCACCACGTACCCTTTAACACATGTAACGGCTCCGAACAAGTGAGCTGTCGAACCACCCACCTCTCGGCAAAAGACTCCAATCTCATTTTCCTTCCTCCTTCCAATCATCAGAGCACTATCTTTGGAGCCAAAACGATCATGTTGGGGTACAGGGTTCCACACTGTGTGATGCTGTACTTGGTGAAACTTTTCGGATCCTTGTCCGAGGTGCGGATTCGATACCTCGCTTAGTTATTTCTGGAAACGGGACACATTCCATGCAGGTACTTGTCCAGGCTGGTTGTTGCAGCAGGAGCTACTGTACCTTGTCATCTTCCATAGGATGTTACACAGGGTAGTCCAGGACACTAAATGCCTTCACTTGAGAGTATCGCGATGGCGAGTTCGTTCCCAAATGTCCCAGGACCGTAAGTTTCCACGCTTGGAAAGCCAAGTTGAAAGAAGCATCAGCTAATTTCTCGGCGAAGCCGTTGGCAAGACGCCCAGGACCTATTGCTATTTGCACGGCGACAGCCGCTGTGCAGAGACTGATAGCAGAGCAGTCAGCCTGGGTTTGGGCCGTCATGATTCGAAAGCTTCTAAGTTATTTCGTGTGCAACCCACGAGACGAAGTGTAAGGTTAGTCAGTACAACAAGTAGAATCGCAAGGTAGATATCGATCCTCAACATTGACGACTGGTAGATTCACTCCCCTCGAACAACCCCAGACCCGGAGAAACATCATGCCATTCGTATTTCATGATCGTGTGACAGCATTCAACAGGTTGGTGCTCTCCTTCAAATCATCAACGATTGGCTAATCTTTTCAGCCCATATCATGCCCCGCTGCTTTCACGATGCGGCATCACCAGCTCTAAACAGGCAATGTTCTAGATTGATTCACTATATAGCTCGAGGATACTCGCTGGTGATAAGGATCTCCTGCAGCCAATCGTAGGCCATTCTTTTGTTAAACAAAAATCCCACACGTTGTTAGATCCCAGCTGGATCTACAATCTTATTGTGGTTGCCTGCAAGGCTTGCGGTCACTTCGTCTTTCGTTTGAGTTGCGTGAGCTTCTGTCTGGGATGCCTGCTTGATGAAGCCGAGATAGGAAGGCGTGTGGTTGTGTGGCTTTCGGGGCGTTTCTCCACAACGCTGGGGCTGGCTGGAGACCCGTTTCCAAATATTGTACTTCGATGTCCTGTGGTGATTAGACGGTCATGAGTCGTTCGTCAAGATTCCGGAGACCGGAGACGGTTCGATTTGCAGATAGGTATCGTCAGCTGGAGCTCGATCATTAGCGCCTTGCAGAACCTTCGATTTACTCCTTGCATCGATCTCGACGGGCCCTTTGTGACACCTTTTGAAGTATGAAATTGCAGCACCTCTACAAGAGTCGTTACTTCGCGAATGGACTTTCATTATCTTAAAGTACCTGGATCCCAGCCTCGGATGGTATATGTCTCCGTGATGGAAGGACGATTTGATATGCGCTGGTGTCAACACGTTAAACATTATCATCCTCAATGCCCACCATAACTGAGCTGAACCAAAGTAGCAAACATCGACCAAAATCCTCGGACTTGGAGACAAAGATGCTTCCTGCCAAACAGAGTTCATTGAGGAAGCTCAAGCTCCACATCGCCTTCTGGTAAGGTGTTCCCACGTCGCCACAATGAGCGAACTCGATCAGAGAGAGCGAGATATCGAAATACCATCAATTACCGATAGGAACGATCCGAATGTATGCCAACAGCAGAGCAAAAGGTCTTTGAGATGCCGAATTGATGTGTTGTGGCGTGATGAGAGACCGGTCCGATAAGAGCAGAGCACCAACAGATATGAGAAGTACAGGAGTGTGTACGCGAATGAACTGTGGAATGAGATCTCAGGGCACTGGTTATGAATTTTGAATGAAGCGCTTTGCTCAGGAAGCCTCGCACCACCTCAAGAATGGCCTTCCACTGGAAGCAAGACATCATACAAAGTACACATGTTCGAGGTTGAAACCATGTCAGTTTCCAAAGAAAATGTAAAAAGAACAACGTATAATAACCGCTAAGACCAGCGATGAGAGATGTGAAGCCCGAGAAATTGCCCTGTTCAATTTGTGGGTGACTCCAAGCTGTAGACCAACTGTACCTCCCAAAGCAAAAGATCAGGGCCTTGATAAGGCAAGATACGGTCTTGGTGAAATAAGTTGAATGTGGTATATACCAAAACCGCTCCTTCTTCAGCCCAGCCCTCAGTCCAGCTCGATTCTCCTTCCCTTCAAACCCCAAGCACCTATCGTCTTTCCCAGGACGTATCCAGCGTAGGCCCCAGCGACAATAGTAACGGGCCACTTCTGCCACTCTCTATCCCAATCCAACGGAATGGGCACGGCGCCCACCCAAGCTCCAAGCAGACATCCCAGCGCACCGCCAAAGACCTCGTCGATAGGGCTATATAACGAGATCACCTCTCTCCACTTCTTACTGTCAGATCCATGTACGTAGATGAGAGGGAAGACGGTGAGGAGGGCGACGTGGCCGGAGCAGAGGAGTGTGTGTGGGAGATGGGTGGTGAGAGGGGCGCCGAAGAGGATCTGGAGGATGCTCAGGATAGGGATGGAGAAGATGGTGAAGAGTAAGGCGACGAATGATGTCTGCAATTCTCAAAGTTAGCAAAGCCTCATCCATCAATCAATCAATCTTCGAAACCAGCAACTCACCAGCATCCTTTTAGCAACATCCCCCTCAGCCTTCTTCGGAGCATTGACCTTGACTTTCTTGACGACCTTTGTATTTGAGCCCACTGCAGGCAGACAGACCACTGCATATAGTGTCTGTACAGCAGCCAGAGGCAATAATGTACTCAGTAGTGTAGATGTCGGGTCTGCGACTAGAGCTGGGAATCGAACGTAGAACGCGGAAAGGAGGATTGCGGGATGGACTTGTGAGAAGATCCGCGCAATATCGTTGGGGAGCAACTCGATTGGTAAGGAAGGTTTTATTGTGATAACCTGTGATGAGGTGCCAGCGCTTGACATGGTTACTGGATCAATGAGTGGCATTATACAGGTTGAGAGTATGAAAAGAGTGTTGATGGACGCGTGGGGGACAGGACAGCTTCACTTTGGGGCCTCGGGACGGAGATTCGATGTTCCGTGCCACCAGAAATTTTGAGCTTCAGATGTCAAATGCAAGCTGGCATTGAGCTTCGTGTTAAGCTGCAGCCTATGCTTTATTGCTCATTATATTTTGACTTGCTACGAGGCATGTGGAATAGCCACCTCTTTGCAGACGACAGCCTTTCCTGCCATCCCCATTGTCGTCCTGGCTGTACCATAGGCTGCTCCATTGTAAATCCTCATTAACGTAACATTGCGCCGTGAAATGCAAGCGTTTGTAGCTTCCCATGCCTTTCTTTGGTATCATCGTCAGTCCCATCATGTCCTCAAGATCCGCCCAATCAAGCCTCCACCCCAGCCTTTGGAACCAGGTTCCTCAGTGACAGATCGTAGACGATATCCTCAATCTTCTTGACATTGTACTTGATGCTGTCGCTCCTCCGTCTCAATGAGTCATTTTTGAGGTTTAGAATCTGGAAACCGGCATGTAAATCCTTGACGAACTGGCTGATTTGTAGAGGTCTTTGGTAGTCACCGAGGGTGACTGAATTGATGGCTAGCCGGGAAAGCTCTTCGATGAGGGTTATGAGGGATTGGAGGTATTCTTCGATTGTAATATGGAAGGCATCTCGATCTTTAAGGTTGACGGGAACTGGAGGATGGTCAGAATACGGAAAGTTAGCAGATATGACTAACACACCATTGAGTATTGCACCAATTTCTTCGATTGTGAGGAGTTTGCCTTGTTCTGCTTTGATGTAACTGCTCATGCCCCCAAGCCAGCCGCAGAAGAGAATAGAGAAAACGACATTCTGTACATCTCGAGTCCAGAGGCCGTTGTATTTGTAGTATGGGGAATTGGAGGAGATGGCAGCAAGCTTGTTGATGCTCTCGACTTCTTCCTTGATAGAAGCTTCGGCAGCAACGAGGACAGATCCAACTGTGATTGTCAGAGCTATCAGGCAGAAGGGCGGATATACTAACGATTTGCAGCTGGAGTTGAATGTGCTCTTGACAGGACGGATTGTGCATTTCGGCCTTGTCTCTCCAGAGTTTGCGTGATAGCCCGAATTTGATCTCTCACCTCGGCGTCATCATCGATCTTGGTCTGCAGCTGCTCGAAAATTCGAGGGTCTACCATGCCTGAGCTGGTCATGATGGGCAAGCTGTTGTTTTTGGAGGGGTAGAAAGCTTGGGCAGCGGGGTGAGGATTCTGAGCTCTGGTCGCAGACTTTGTTTGGGCCGTTCCTTAGGGCAGTCTTCGCACAAATCGTCAAGAGTCAAAAGTTACACTTCGGAACGGAATGAGGGGTGTCACAGCAAGTCTTTAATCATATTTTCTGCCACACGTACTGGACTCAATAACTTCACCAACAACCTCCACAATGCCATGGTTACTTCAAATCTTCCCCCAGGCGTCGCTGCAGCCCAGCTAGGCAGCCCTTCCAGGAGCAATATTTTCAACCTCGCCGTCTCAAGTCTTAAATGCCAAGCTTTCAACATCCAGCTGCCACATTTTTTATTCTTCGTTTTAATGCAAGGCAAAATTCTTCTTCACGATCTTGGCAAGCCAACATCCGCAATGAAAAAAGGTAGTCGCGTCGACAGGAGGCAGTGTGATACCTGTGACACAGTGCGAGAAAGCATAGGCAAGCCCAGAGGCAATCTCGCAGAAGACAAAAATAAGTATAATCAATGTGACATCCTTAGATGTCTTTCAGAGATTAAACTGAAAAGAACAGATACTACACTTGATCTAAGCCAATAGGCAAAGAGAGCTAAAGAGAAAAGAAGAGGTTTTGGAAGGGAGGAGGTCGAGGTTATATACAAATCCTGAGGGGCCCGTGCTCGGCTTTGGCGCTAGGGAGTTTGCCTTGTTTGCTCTTTGTTTGATCTGTTTGATGTGGCGTGTGGCTGTGCAATCCACCTGTAATTTAATTCGGTTGTTGTGGGTGCTTTGATTGGTTGCGTTGCGGCAAATTGCTTGGTCTTAGCGGCAGGAGATGGCGAGGCGAGGGCGAGGTGCATGCGACAAAACTCCACCAAACTACACCCCACCAGAAGCCTCGTGATTCTTGATATCAGAGCAACCTTCTTCAATCGCTGTATCAGAGAATCTAGTCAATTTATGCCTGAAAACTATCTTTCCTGAAGAGATATGATATCGACATCTTTGGGAAGCTAAGTGGTGTTTACCCTCCGGTTCGCTTAGATGGTGGTAACCTGGGTAACGGAACAAAACATTCAGGCAGAGAAGATAATGGAAGACCTGCAGAAGCCCACTGCTGTGGAAAATCGTGCTAGAAACCTCCGAAAGAATATTTCTGTATATTATTTTCCATAGAAGATCAAAGTCTGAAGTGCTTTACACCATCTTGAGCATTGTACAGTCTGCTGTCCGGATTCTTCGTGAACAACATCGCTCGCGCCGACCACGAGCCCTCAGGATTTGTATATAACCTCGACCTCCTCCCTTCCAAAACCTCTTCTTTTCTCTTTAGCTCTCTTTGCCTAACCTGCCAGTGGTCTTGCCTCGCTGCCATCCGGCAAGCCGGCTGTCATCGACTTGCAAACGGAACACGCAGAATTCAACTCTCACTCACCTCATTCGCATGATGCAGGCGTGACTCATGACATTCACCTGACCCGCCGCTTCATCTTTGTTGAGCGCTTTAATCTGCTGCCTCAGCAAAATACTTCAATTACGAAAATTGCACAGTGTTCGTAATTGATGGCCCACACTGTCACCTAGGCATTACGCTATGGACCGAAACAGCGATCTGGATTCGTGCTGATATATATACTTCCCTACAGAGAGTCTCGCTAAGTCCCTAGTGAGTGGTCCGTTTTGCGAGTAAATGTAAACAGATCCTCCACTCAAGTCCTTCCAGCACTTTGTGGCTGGACCGAGTTCATCGGGCACATTTCATTGAAAAGTTATCTTACACTACCCCGAGGATGTCATAAGGATCCTTTAGTAGATCTGTAGTTGGTGAAAGTGTGCTCTTTAAGTCTGCAGAATTTTCTACTCACACTACTCAATCTCTCATCACATCTACGTAGGATCTTCTATAGATCATGCTGCTCTGTTGCAATTTGAGTCACAATACCATACCCAGATGGTTGTTTGCGATTGTTCGATTCGTCGCTACAAGATACTAGAGCACAATGATTCTTAACATTCCTCAGGTTGAATGATTTGGTACTCAAGTAATCGGGACAATACGGGAAAACCAGCGAATGTATTTTAACGAGAGCACTAGATGAAACTTGCAGGGGCATTAGTTTGACTATTGTATCATATGGGCTGTTGCTCGCTATTGCTTCTCTTGAGAATGTAACAGGATCAAATGATACATTGTGCATGTGAAGAATGGCATGCGTCTATCATATTAGCATCTCTAACATTGTCTGTTCTTATATTGTACACATTTACATAATCCACTATCGACTGATCATACATCCTCTCTCTTCGCATCCTCCTCAGGGTTCGCATTGACGACCATCTCACCCTCCATCACTTCACTCTTGACCACCTCCTCCTTCAACAAAGTCCCATTCTCCTCCTTGATTCTCTCTTCCTTCAGTTTCCTCCCAACAGTAACCTTCCCTCTCTCAGCAGCCTTACAAAGTCCCCTCAGCCCCAACTCACATTCTCCACACTTTCTGCCAACAGGAAGACAAACAGTCTGGCCCAATCCCACCAACACCCAGTTAATCTCATGCCACAGCTCCTTGGGTAGCCATGCTTGTAGCGCCAACCTCGATTCTTCAGGTCCCTTCGTCTTATGCCAGCCCCAGAGATTGGTAATGCGATGAACATGTACATCAACACCAATTCCCTCATGCCTCCCCCATGCCGAGCTTAAACAGAGATATCCCATCTTTGGTCCTACACCGGGAAGTCCCATAAGCCCCTCAATCGTGTCCGGAATATCGCCATCATATTGATCTCTCAAGATCTCTGCCGTAGCTTTGATATATCTTGTCTTATTGTTGTGGAATCCAACCGCCCATATCAGCTCATTCAAGAGCTTGGGATCAACAGCCAGAATATTCTCTAGTGTCAATCCACCAGGCGCACCCTCCTTGTGCGGCGGCAGTTCCGTGTATAGGCGATTCATGGCTTGGAAGTTCGTGGTATCCTTCGTCTGCGAGGACAGCATCAAGGCCGTAAGGGTATGGTATCTCTTGATTTTCGGTGTCACTTGCTCTTGTGCCAATTTATCGCAACCCATCGTGTCCACCGCAGCATGTTGTGCAGCACCCGATGTCCGCATCTCCTTCACCACAGCGTAGACCTCGGCCCAGTCATTGGGAGGATGTATCTCGATATCGCCGGTCTCTTCATTCTTGACTTTGCGAGCAGGTTTCCGGACCTTGCGCTCCTTGGCAGGTGAGAATGTGACGGTTTCTTCGATTTCGGTCTTGACTGTTGTCTTGCTCGGCGATTGCTTCGCGGCTCTTCGAGGGGTAGGACGTTTTCGTTTTCGCGAAGGAATTACATCTTCGATATCCAATGGTTCCTCGGAATCTTCCTTCTTGACAGAACCATTATGTGCGAATCGCGAGATGGAGGTTCGAGTGCTTCTTCGTGGAGAGAGTGCTGTCGCATTCAGGAGCTTGGAGGTTTCTTGGGAGATCTTAGAAGTGCGCATGTTGAAGGTGGGGCATATGCAGGTGCAAAATGCGGTTGATGTGGAGGTCGATGTGGGATGGGATGGGATGGGATGGGATTTGTTTGGTTTTTGAGCTCGAGATGAGCTTCTACCCCTGAAAGATCGGCGGCTCGGGCCGGAAATCAAGGACGTCAAGATACCAGATTCCATTCCAGATGTCGCTTACAACCGACAAGAGCAGCAAGGAATATCTGAAGGAGGCATCGGTCGAGAGCGGCAAGAGACTTTTCAATGCAAAGCATTAGACTTGTGCACGCCTCGATACTTAGAAAGTACGTGTGCCCGTTTTTCTTGCATCATTCCTGGTGATTCTTTGGCTCTCTTGGCCTGTGGGCCAAGCCAAGCAAAAGAGTCCCACACGTCGGGCTAGACCCATCACGAATAGTACCTACTTCTCTGTACCTATTCTCCACCCGAGGGAAGCGAATCCATTTCAACGGTGCTGGTGATACCTAGATGTGCTGAACGGAACGGGATGGGATGGCGTGCGGGCTAAGAAGTGACTGCTGCCTCTAAGCAGCCGGAACCGACCATCCCCTCCCTCAATTAGTTCTGTTCTGCCAATGTGGCAGGCACATCCACGGTGGCTTCATTTCCCAGTCCATCCCTAGGTCTACCTCGTCGGACGGTTTCTCTCCATGGTCTCTGAACTGGCACACCATTCCGTCCTTTGATATGGAAAATTATCTCGCGTTCAGACAGACAAC
This sequence comes from Cadophora malorum, assembly GCA_017365405.1. Classification (NCBI taxonomy): domain Eukaryota; kingdom Fungi; phylum Ascomycota; class Leotiomycetes; order Helotiales; family Ploettnerulaceae; genus Cadophora; species Cadophora malorum. The sequence goes on along the minus strand of JAFJYH010000029.1, from coordinate 117,983 downwards.
ATGGACTTCCATCATATTTCTCACACGTTATGTTCTCACAGAAGTTCCTCTCGCATTTACCAAGATCTTGCATCTTGTCGTTCTGCCGTAAGAAAATATTCGGATGATACCGTGCAGAGACTCATCATGGATGTCAACAAGAAGGCAAGTAATAGGAACTGGAACCCCTAGATTAGTTGCAGACTCCCCTTCGGCAATGCAGCCAAGCCATGTCGTAGATCGAGAAAGTGACTTTCAGACTTGCTTCTTCTCACTGACCCAAGACAGACCCGACCGCAAGGTCCGTCGAAATCACCAGCCAGTATTTGCATCGTCGGTGCTGGAGTTGCAGGACTTCGTTGTGCAGATGTCCTGCTCCGCCATGGCTTTGGTGTCACTATACTCGAAGGCCGGGACAGAATCGGGGGGCGTGTGACACAAACAAAACTCTCTTCAGGCCATGTAGCAGATCTTGGAGCAAATTGGATTCATGGAACAGAGTCAAACCCGATTATGGATCTTGCAAAGATAACGAACACTTCAACACATGACTGGTAAGGTGAAACCTCGAGATTTTCGGAATAAGACAACGCTTTTTCTCCGACCGAACTCTTTGCAGAGCTTCAAAGAGGAGACCATATTACTGATCTATGAATAGGGGCGAAGCCTTTAACGTCTTCGACGAAGACGGAAAACTACTGAAAGACGGAGAGAAGTTGAATGAAGCATTGTGGGGCGTCATAATCCAAGCATTCAAACACTCTGCAGACAACACAGCCAGTATTGACCCAAAAGAAAGTCTCTATGATTTCTTCGTGGAGAAAGTGCAAGAGATGTTTCCGACAAAGGAAGAAGCTAGGGAACGAGAAACTATGCTGCAAATGACCGAGATGTGGGGAGCTTTTGTCGGAAGTCCTGTACAGACGCAAAGTTTGAAGTTCTTCTGGCTTGAAGAATGTATCGATGGCGGTAGGTAATTGCGACCGCTCTTGTGAGACTTTCATTGCTCGTAATGCTGGATATAAGTTCATCCACAGGGTGGGAATGTCACCATTCACGTTACTGACATGAAACAGAGAATCTCTTCTGCGCAGGTACTTATGAGAAGATACTGGAAACAATCGCAAAGCCCGCTCTAGACAACGCCAAGCTCAATCTGTCAACCAAAGTCATCTCCGTCCAGTCGGGCTCTGGTGGAGTCTCTGTACGCACCGAGGAAGGAAACTCGCTTGACTTCGATGAAGTGGTCGTGACCTGTCCCCTCGGCTGGCTGCAGAAAAACAGAAAGGCCTTTCAGCCCGAATTGCCAGCTCGATTCTCCGAGGCAATTGATGCCATCGGTTACGGTTCTCTGGAAAAGGTACGTAATATCTTAACTGTTCAAAGTCAAGAGCTAAACATCATAGGTATATGTGACCTTCCCAAGAGCCTTCTGGCTGGGCAGTGATGGGCGTCCAGATGAAGTCCCGCATACAGGCTTTACGCAGTGGATCTCTCCCTCATACACCAAAGCAACAAATCCACATCGGTGGAATCAGGAGGTCGTCGATCTTGCCACACTCCCTGGACATTGTGCCCACCCTACTCTCCTCTTCTATCTATACGGTGATCAATCAGTATCATTTGCAAGCAAGCTCTCAACCATGACGACGCAAAAAGAACGTGACGAATATCTGAAAACGTTTCTCAAGCCATACTACTCACTGCTCCCACATTTCGACGAGGAGTTGAGGGACTGCACGCCTGTACAGTGTCTGGCGACAACTTGGATATCTGATGATTTAGCCGGGAACGGCAGCTACACTACCCTTCGAACCGGCGTCCAAGAGGCAGACAAGGATATTGAGATTATGAGAGAAGGTCTTCCGGGTCGAAGCATCTGGTTCGCTGGTGAACACACTGCGCCTTTTGTTGCTCTGGGCACTGTTACCGGAGCATATTGGTCCGGTGAAGCGGTTGCAGATCGAATTGCTAGCTCATATGGCTTGGAGGTGCTTGATAGAAAATCGACCTTCGAGAATGAGGTCTCGGCATGATCGATTCTAAAATATCGGCGGTATTTTGCTTCAACTCGTTGGCGTCGGTAGATGCATCCTTGAATGCTAGAAGGCTATTTGGTGTTCCTCGACTCCTCGATGACCTAGAGAATATTGGCTTGACAGACTCTTGCCATTGTATAGCAAGCATACTCTACTTCTTGTATCTATCGCATCTACATGATTTTCCACTCCAATCTTATCTCATTGTCTTTTCATTATTGCATGCTTGATGCCTACTTTGAGAGCAGCCCAGTCGTGGACGTTGTAACTGACACGATATGTTTCCCTGGGCGATCGAGGCTGGCGGAGCAAGCCAAAGATTCTCCTTATTTCAGATCTTGTATTCCTCTCCATCCTCATCTTCTGGAACTATATAGAGTCGAGCTGGTACGGCAGACCATATCATAGCGGCTTGGATCGTAGATCAATGACCATTGAATGATTCAGCTATTACAAGCTCTTGGCTATCTTCCAAGGACCTCATTTACGATCGATGTCCGAGAACCTCAAGGCCAAAGCTGCCACCTCAGACAGGGCTAGCACATTAGGTGAACCTCAAATCCAGTCCAGAGGAAAGACTTGCCGATGACCTCCACAATGGAACAGATCTAAGATCTAAATAAGGAACACTTCACCAATGCGTCCGGGGGAAATTAGACCACAAAGCCGTTTTGGGGAACTGCTCCTTGACGTTGAAGGCTTTGCACAGACTTCGAGATGATATAAAAGCACATGGCATCTCATCAGCTCTCTTGGGGGTAACTCCAAACGACCAGAGTAGGCATAGGATATGCTTAAATCAAGATATTTTGGGAGAATGGGCAGAAATAGACGAGACACATGATGTTCAGACGACAATGTACGAACATCAAACGGCCTCGGACTGCCTTGTTGAGCAAGTCTCTAACAAGTCTGCAAGAGCACGGTTTCTCTACTGATGGATCTACGAAACAAAGGAAGTGACATTTACTCATTGCATGAACAACTTCTTCATCGAGAAGCCTCATGACAGCTTGGAAAATCGGCTAAGTATACACATTCCCATCACAGGCATCTCCATCTAATCTGCTGTGACAGACCATGTGGGGCCAAAAAGCGCCAATTGCAGAGCTTTTATCATCGTGAATCCACGTTGCCCAGCTTAGAAGATGATACCAGACAGGCCTTGGCATGTGGTGATCTGGTAAATACGTGAAACTTCGGCCACTGAGTATTCTGAAACGGGATAAACAGGTACATGTCGATGGGGCTAGACTGGCAGAAAATTCGATAATCTCGTGCGACAACAAACAAAATACCGTCTTTATGACCAGTTTCATCACATCCAGTTTCCATGTGCTCCCGTGTACAACATCTCCACCCACTTGATGTTGGTGTTCCGATGGAAGATAATTTAGGCTTTACCATCAGCATCTTATCCGGGTTGAGACAGCTACCCAGTGATGATGATCAGCGGGACCCTTGTCCCCTGGCAGGAGTGGAGCTTAAGCGTTCCAGGTGCATGTTCCATGAACAGCGACTTTGCTTGATCGCCAGTCACGATTCTGAGCATCAGCACTGGCACTGCATCCCAGCAGCCGCAGACCTGGTTCATACCAGAAACTGGCGCGATAAACTAAGCATGGGGGGAAAGTAACAAGCTTCGATGAGCGTGATCCAGCAGATGCACTCCGTCTTGGAAGAAGTACGGGTTCTTTTGCCAGCTTCAATGTCGTCAAATCGATTCGTGAAATGAGAGGATTTTGGTACTTCTTTATTTCTTCACTCTGTCGGTATCGGAAATCGGATGTTTGCAGGGCGCCAATACTTTCGGATCACCACGTTTCCGTGCTTGTGGTCCTTTTTGACTCCCGCCAACCATTCCTTTTCCAAATAAACGCAGCTTTTAGTGCTCTAGAAAGGCGGGAACTACAGAGCTATCCCTGTTCTAGCTAGCTCTCAAGAGCTTATTTGGTGTCTGCTGCTGGTGCTGCTGCAGGGTTCCTCGGGGTTAACAATAGGTAAAGTACTCTTTGGTGGGGTGGGGTCCTGTACTTTTCCTACATCCTCTTTCCCTCACTTCTCTATTCTGTCGCAGGAATACACCACGGGGGCATACATTATCTCGAGAACAGACGGCGGGAGCGAGCCTGAAATAGATCTTCTGATCCTCCTCCATCTTGGCCCGTTCATCTACCCATCCATTCATTTGCGCCCAAGTGCTGCATAGCTTGGCGAACGACAGACAGATACCCCGGCACGTACAGACCATGGTTGCGACGAACTGAAAGGAAACGTTGAATATTGGCGAAACTTTGGGGAGATTGGCGCAAACATCTAGAGTTATTCTTGTCTTTTCACCCCTGAGAAGACGGCCAGAGTGTGTGACGGTTCTTATATTTCTTTCATCCTCGCCAACACGGAATACGAAATGGCCATCCCAATAGCTCCAGATACCGATCCTCTCTTGCCTGAGAAGATGGAGTCACCGAACTGTGAGTAACGATTTGATTTTCTTGTTTTTGGAAAGTGTTGTTGCTTACTCTCAACAAAGTCGCCTCTGCAATCCAGACGTCTGCTGGGAAAAGACCCCAAGCAATCGCTCACCGAGGTTACAAGACCAAGTTTCCAGAGAACACCATGGGCGCATTCAAGGGTGCAGTGGAGGTCGGCGCGCATGCTATAGAAACGGATGTCCACTTATCAAAGGATGGAGTGGTGGTTCTCTCACATGTAAGAAGTCGCTACAGAAAGAAAATCACAGCTGCAAATGAGCTGAAAATCGTCAGGATGCCACATTGAAGCGCTGTTTTGGCCTGGACAAGAAGATCGCCAACTGTGATTGGTCATACCTTGAGTCGCTGAGGACAGTGAGAAAGCCTCATCAGCCGATGCCGAGATTGGTTGATCTGTTGGTGTATCTGACCAAACCTGGATTGGAAGATATTTGGATATTGTTGGATATCAAGGTATTAAAGTGGGAGGCAGAATGTCGGGACGATTACTAACCTGTACGAAGCTTGACGATGATCCTGATGATTTACTCAGCAGGATCGCTACCGCTATCAAGTCAATCAAGCCATCTAGGAGATGGCCAGAGAGGATTATTTTGGGCTGTTGGAATGTAAGTTATGTGTCAAAAGCTCTCATAAGATGAGTAATAACCGATTTCAAGGCCAAATATCTTCCGATATGCAATAAGCACCTGCCCGGCTTCCCCATCACGCATATCGGCTGGAACATACCTTACGCGCGACAATTCCTCGAGATTCCCGGAGTATCATTCAACATGTTCCAGAAGATGATGGTCGGACCTGGTGGCAGCAAGTTCATGAAAGACGTCAAGAAGGCCGGACGTGCTCTCTTTCTATGGACAGTCAACGACGACAACTCAATGAAATGGTCTATCAGCAAGCAAGTCGATGGCGTGATAACTGATGACCCAAAGCGGTACTTGGAGCTCTGCCGTGACTACAATGGGGAGACGGTCAGTGTTTCGCTGAAGGGATGGAGTACATTCGTCATCATAAAATTCATGGTGCCGTTTTTTCAGTTATTGGTGAAGTACAAATATGGCACACGAATGAGTAAGGGCAGGGTTGTGCAGGATGCTCTTATTGGTGGTGGACCAGGACGGAATCATGAACGAACGGATTGAGTGACACACCGGCTATTGCCTCTTGCATATAGAATGGGACTTGGCATACTGGATGAAGCATCATGAGGGCATATTGCGGCGTTGGGGACGGGCATAACGGTACGAAATTTTACGATTGATGAATAAGATACCGGCATGGGAATGAATGTTGCATAGGATGAGGTTAGACTACGAATTTTGAATGAACCAGGAAAACCTCAATATTTTTACTACCTATTCACCGCGACACTGCGTATGATCAAGGTAACGTCATATACTCATTCTCTGAGACTAATCAGTGACTTCGTACACACTTATGAGCTCTTCTCATCTTTAGTCACCGTCCATGAGCCATTTCAAGATCTAGAATATACCTAGAAACCCAACATCAGAAGCGTGCTTCAACGTCAAGGCACCAAGAGCACCTACCTCAAATTCTGCAACAAAGTTCTCCTCTAAGATCAATCAAACCAACGGTTCACAACCACATACTTTCAGCCATACATGTGCACCAATTCCTACGCCCGCTACACTCGCTGCAACCACAGCCTGACTACCACCACGCACTGCAGCGCTTACCTCTCCAAACCTCGTCTCTCCTGTGAGAAGGCCAAGAACAGGGATACGTATTTCTCGCTCTGTCCAAGGTGCAGAGGTATAGACGAGAGCGAGATTCGGAGGCTGGGAGTGCCTGTTGTTGAGGGCGAGAGTTCACCCGCGAGACTGAGATCGAGGTTAGGGCTGACTACGAATATGGATCGAACGGCGAGGACTAAGAGTGAGGTCACGGAGTCGACGACAGGGGGATGGAGTCGGACAACCGCGGTGGAAAGTGTGGGTTTTGTTGGCCCTGGACCTGTAAGAGCTTCTGAGCCTGCGCCTGGGTTTGCGAGGGTTAGGGATAGGCATCCAGAGACGAAAGCAGGAGTCAGGATCCAAGTCGTGGATGGTCGAGAAGAGAGGATCGATGCACAAGGGTTTCGCTTTCGGGAGATTCGGAAGGTTGATGACACTGTCGCCACGGCGAGGGGAGAGCCAAAGGAGAAGAAGAGTGGTCTCAGGAAGATCGTCATGGAGTTTGGTATTGGTGGCGCGAAGAAAGACAAGGGGAAAGAGAAGACGAGTCTAAGGAATGTTGTATACTTAGCTATGGACAAGGAGAAACATAAAGAGCAAGCACAGAAGCATAAAGACAAGGAGGAAGCTTATGCTCAAGCAGCTGTCAAGTGGGTAGAGCGAGAGAGGGAGTTGCAAGCTCAAGGTTACACTTTACCTGCGATTCAGTCACCGGTCCAAAGTCAAACACACACTGCAAGCTCTTGGTCTGGAGACGAATCAGCGCCAGCGAGAAGACCCCGTGGAGGAGAGTCGCAGAGCGGATCTAGATCTCCGATGTATCGACCTTTGATTCGAACAGTGACTCAGACTTCTTGGACGGAGCCGGTGGAAGGTGGGATAAATGGACATTCATTTGATGGTGGTAGAGATGGAGGCTTGCGCTCAGGTGAGGAGTCTGAGGGTATTGGGTCTAGTGAAGAGTATGCTGAGGGTTATAGAGAGATCATTGGGTCGAATCCGTGGGATGCATGAGCGGGACAATGTGGCAGAGAAAGGCAGAGATGCAGATACAGCTACGATCCTTACGACATGGTCGAAGGTGTTGCCTAGGAAACTGGCTACGTCTCCGGGAGATAGAGTTGCTGGAGGAGGTAATGTGTGGGAGAATCTACAGGCTGTCGTGGGCTACCCAGAAGAGGATACAGACTTGTTGCCCATGGCCCTTTTCGAAAGTCCCAAAGCCCGACAAATACTAGGTTCGAATATGGCTCGTAACCAGGAGCCATATCAAACAGGTTTGTATGGGGACCACAAAACCCAAGTGAAAAGGTCAGCAGTATCATTTGGAGAACCTGAAAAGCACAAGCTGTTGAAAGAGCTGCAAGCTGCTGACGAGAGGTTGGCGAGTGTTAGAGATGGGAGAGGGTATATGGATTGTAGTAGAATGGAGAGAGATATGGGATGAAACATGGAGATGGTCCACGGTGTTGACGTAGAATGACCTAGGCTTGTTACCCAAAAATAGTGTAATTTGTTTGTAACATTATGTTGACTTGGTAAGCGAAGACTACTCTCAGTCAGAAAGGTAAAGCTCTGGCCTACTTGGCTGCCCGTTATCACCATTTCAATCAGATCTAATCATTTGTTCAAGCATGAATTTAGCTCTCGTTACAACACTAAGTAGTCTGTCAGGAAGCTTTACAAGTGATTGGCTTTGGAAGGATTTCGTTGGTTGGATTACTTTGCCACCGATCATGCCCATTCCCCAAAACAATCCACTGAACACCCTCAAAATTAACATTCTCAGAATCGATTTCTTGCTTAAAGAACCAAGAACAAGTTCCGTTTATGTCCTGAAGAGTCTAGGGCAAGGTAGCACTTTGAAAATGTCAACACGTGATCGTCACCAAATTCGTGTGCTAGACGCGATCTCGCATCTCCAAAACCAGCATGAGCTTTCCACATCTATGAACACCACATCGTACCTTCCATCTGAGTCTGCCACAAACACTCTGATCAGAAACTATCACATCTACAGATACAATGCAAATCCCACACCTACCGATCAGCGCCCTCCCAGCCTGGTCCAAACTCAACGACGTCAATTTCCTCGATATTCGAGTCGAAGATCTCGGCTCCTCGAAAGGGTTCGGGCTCGTGACTTCGCGGGATTTGAACTCGAAAGATGTGTTTGACGTCCCGACGCTAATGATCGTTCCGAATGAGTTGATGTTGAGTGCTGAGGCTGTAGAGGAGTGGGGGAAGGTGGATGCGCATTTCAAGGAGGTATTGGAGAAAGTTGGGGGAAAGGTATGATGTGTTGTTTGAGGTTGTTTACTTTGGTTCGGGATTGATCAATTCTGGAGCTAATGCGTCGTCTGAGAGCGCAGTCTACGAGGAGCGATGTTATGCTCTTTCTGTTGATGCAGATCACGATTGCTGCGAAGCATCATGGGATGAATATTGGTCTGTCGAATCCATGGACGGAGTATGTAAGAATGATGCCTACTGAAGTACCGGTACCCACGCGGTGGAGCGAAGAAGAGAAGGTCATGCTTGTTGGGACTTCCTTGGAGGTAAGATTTATGGCGGACCGTTATCCTGGATCTTCATTTCCGTTCCTAACGTACAGTCCAGTCTGCTGTTTCTGCAAAGACTGCATCGCTCATCCAAGAATTTGAGGACCTTAGAGAGAAAACCATCGATATTCCTTGGTGTCAGAAGTGCTGGTGGGATACCGAGGATCTTACCTATCAGGATTGGTTCTTGCTGGACGCATGTAAGTCTTGCAGGCCCATCTCTTTCTAATCCATCTCCTGGGATTGACGTGCTGCCCCATGTCCCACATCGCCCGCATTGCTTTCACGATATTCATGATTCAACCATTAAATACCTTGTGCCTCTGTCTGGGTGGTTGGGAGCATGCAAAGCTTTCTAGAATCTGTCAAGCACCCGTGGGGACACGATTGTCAGAGGAAGAACTACTGCGATAATTGCTAATTCCCACACTACCTAGGGTACAGATCTCGCTGTCTCGAGGTACCCGAGTCTGGGGAATCAATGATACCATGTGTCGACATGGTCAACCACTCTTCACAGCCGAACTCGTACTATGAAAGAACTGCCGATAGCAATATCTCCCTCTTGCTCCGACCCGATGTTCAGGTTGACTCTAGCTCGGAAGTCACCATAAGCTATGGGTCTTCAAAAACCGATGCCGAGATATTATTCAGCTACGGCTTCATTGATGAAGAAAGCACTGTACATGGTCTAACTTTGTCACTGGATCCATTCCCAGATGACCCACTTGGAAAGGCAAAGGTGGCGGCCTTCTCAAAGCCAACAACCCTGCGGTTTTTGGAAAAAGAAGGTGCGGTCCAATGGGACAGCCCTTTCCTCTATTTTATGTGCCTCAATGAAGAAGACGGCCTCGAGTTCAAAGTCCTACAGCAAGTTGATGGCAGTCGAGGCCAGTTGAGGGTCTTTTGGCAGGGATCGGATGTGACAGATGCAACACACAACTTCGATTCCCTTACGAGCGACCATCCGCTCAAGGATGTTTTCAGACTCCGAACTATTGCCATGCTGCAGGATCGGATTCAGCATCAACTTGAATGCCTGTACGAAAGCGAGGAAGCAATACAAGCATTGGGATCTACAGCCTTGGTCTCCCAAGATCGGTACAAGAGTGCCTTGCAGTTGAGAAAGAGTGAGATCTCAACTCTCGAACAAGCATTCAAGGATACAGACAACGAGGTGAGAAATGGAGGAAAGGAAGTCACAAATTCGAGTAATGTCTAACTGAAATCTATTACAGAAGTCTACCTTGTTAAAAAGCGAAGTTGTGTTGCGATATCTCGGATCGATGGAGGACGAAGAGATACCGGAACAAGCTGAGACCAATGAGGAGGAAGACTTCAGTTGAAGGAGTCCGAGGTGGCCGTAGCTTCCCACGAGGCTGCATGGTTTCCATGCAGCTACTAGGTCAGGCCTGCGATGCTTGATAATTTAATTCTGGAGTCTTGGACCACCCCAACAATTGTCCCCAGATCATTATGGAATTTTACGAACAATCGACGAGGCTTGTTTATGAAGGTATGATTGGGACTCATCGACGTCACACTGTTGGGAAAACGATGTCCGTCAAGACAATAAGATCTGCAGATCAACAGATGACATTCCAGTCAAAAAAGCAGTCAAGCCACGGCGTGGTGACGAAGATGAGGGGTAGGATTTGGAAGACCTCTGGAAGTCCAGCAGAGTGTTCGAGATTTCAGCCCTTGCAGCCTTCCCAAAGGCCCCACCTGATACAGTTTAAAGAAGCACAGATTCATCACAATTTGCATGCCTTGCATCGTTTTAGAAAGCTATTTCATTGGCCACAAAAGAAGAGTCTATCCTAAAGCTTCTTGCTGTTAACACCGATGAAGCAGAGGCGTCCAAAATGGGCGGGCCTAAAGGAGCCGTAACCTCGGACAGCTGTTTCCCCGCATCGCACGGGAGCGCCAAAACAGCTTCTCGACGACTTTCTTTCCTTTGGCGGCTTGGTCTTTTCCTCGTCAGCTCAGATGTGCCGTCACCCATACATCATGATGGCATCAAGTTGCAGAATCCAACAACTTGATCGTGAGGCCACCACCAATGGGTGCAGCTCACCAGTGTCTGGCTTGTTTTTATCAGTAGTAATCGTCGCCTTTTACAGGGTACGGAGGATCTTGACGAGAGCACAGCCGAATCCATTGGTCAAGCTCAGATTTTATGATTCTGTTGTCACTCCCGATTTAATAGAAGCATCGTAAAGAGCACTTTCTGAAACGGTGTTCTGTTAGCTCTCAGCAAGAACACGAGCGCTACAATAGCACCAAGAGAAAGCCATCAGATGGCTAACTTAGCCAGCAAACTTAGGACCACGCTCTTTGCCATTCTGCTCACATGACTTCGGCATCGACGGCGCGAATTCAATTGAGCCTGAATTCAAGACTGTCGCCGCCTCTACTTAACACAGGCAAAACAAAACGATTTTGAGAAACAAAATGAAAGACAATCTGAATCACCATGGTGGTACTTCGTGTGAAAGCAGGCTCGGAAGACGATTTAAAGACGGGTCGTGAAGTTCTCGCCACCTGGGAAAGATCTTGGATTACATCCAATGCCACAACAGCCATGCAGGACGATCTGACCTGCGGATGCAGTTCTGACTCCCACACGGTCGTGTGGGTGTGGGGTCGGATGATGACGGGCGCCAAATACGGCTGAGGCCTGGCATTGCTGGGCTGCTTCTTTCCAGCACTAACTTCTAGAGTTCCCCCTATTCTCGTTGGATCTGCAGCAAAGCGGCGTGCAGGTCGCCTGTTCTGACCTCAAGGCTCAAGCCATCAGAAACACTCGACTTTGATACTGCTATAGGAGGCTTAGGCTGATATCCGAGAAGATCTCCAAAAGCCATGGAACATCGCACAAATGCGGGGATAGCCAATGAGAAGCCACAGCCTGCAACTTACGACGTCTGTTTCTGGTTTGGATCAAGAATGCCGGGATCGCATGGCATGTCTCTCGACTGTTTCTCGCCCCAGCAAAGCCAGCCCAGCCAGAGCCAGCCAGGTGCCCTGCTGCCCCGACCTGGCCCCCCGCCTTCCTGTAGCAGCTGGGGATGGGATGGCCCACAAATGCACCAGCGTATTTCCTGAGCCTTCCTCAGGCCAGCACGAGTCCCCGTAGTCTATTCTATTCTATTCCCCAGGTTGTGATAGGCGTCCCAGCTCTTCAAGGATCCATATCCCCCCCAATCCCCCAATAATTGTTCCCCACACCTTTCTCGTTCTTCGCCCACCACTATTATTCTTCCCCCTCAACACATTTTACCGGCAGAAAGCAGTTCATCGCCCTGTCTTTCTCCATCACGAAACATCGTTCGGCCAAGAAGTTTATGTTTACCATCACGACTGCTGCATAGAGAACTGTTGATGGGTTTCGTGTTTTGAATTCCCAGCCCGACCGCGTGCACTTTGACGGCTCCCGACAGAAGAGACCGCTGGAGGACTGGACCGTGGCGGATAGCTGTAGCAACGTTCCTCAAGCCCGAGAAACAATTTCGCACGACGACAAAATGCCTGGAATATTGCCTATGAAAGTGATCAAGGTGGGATCGAATTCGCAGAGTCGAATCGCCCAGGCCTGTGATCGCTGTCGCAGCAAGAAGATACGATGCGACGGAATTCGACCGTGTTGTTCACAATGCGCAAATGTCGGCTTCGAATGCAAGACCAGCGACAAGCTCAGCCGACGAGCCTTTCCACGAGGATATACTGAGTCTTTGGAAGAGCGAGTTCGATCGTTGGAAGGGGAGGTTCGAGAGTTGAAAGATTTATTAGATGAGAAGGATGAGAAGATTGATATGTTGTCTAAGATGCATTCGAATCGACGTCCATCAATGTCTTCCGCTTCGCCACCTGTTGAGAGCCGGAAGGAATTGGTAGCGACGCCTCCGAAAGAAGACATATTTCGTGTTCAAGCATCACCATTATTACTCGGAGCCGAGAATTCCGATTCATATTTTATGGGTGCATCGAGCGGTAGAGCCTTCGTCGGTACGTCAAATAAATGGAAAGGTCGTGGCAAGAGCTAATTACTTGCAGATGCCTTCAAACGCAGGATTCAAGAGAGTGGTAAATCCCTCGCTGGCTTCAACACAGATGCCTTCCTCAATGTTCAAGGAGATTCGACGGCGGTCTCTCAAAGCAGCGGCTCTAGAACTCCCAATCCGCCACCACGCATGTTCTCTGATCGATGTGTAAATGTCTTCTTCCAGGAATGGGCACCCCTATTCCCGGTTCTCCACAAGCCTACTTTCCTCCGTTTGTACGAGGAGTACATGTCGAACCCAGAAGATGTCACGGATCCCCACAAGTTGGCCCAGCTCCATCTTGTATTCGGTATCGCCGGAATTTCCAGCGACATTCCCGACAAGGAGAACGTTGCACGTTGCGAGAACCAGTGGCGCCAATCTCTCGAGTCGATTCTGATGGACAACACACTTGTGACTCTCCAATGTCTTATTCTTGCTCTCATGTACTGCATCGCAAAGGCCGATTATACTCGCCTCCAACACTACAAGGGTATCGCCGTTGGACTTTCACATCGACTTGGATTGCACCAGAATCAGAAGCGATTCTCGTTTGGCGCTCTAACAATTGAGACTCGCAAGAAGGTTTTCTGGACACTGTACACTGTTGACTGGTAAGTCCAGTTTTGTGTTCGACATGGACTATTCTGACATATTTAGTTTTTCTGCTGCATTGTTGGGTCTCCCCAAACTGCTCAAGGAAGAAGACATTCATGCAGAATACCCGTCCGATACCGACGACGAGTACGTGACTGAAAAGGGGTTCCAACCAACTCTACCAGGCGAATCCACAAAGATCTCGAGTGCTTTGGCCTTATTCCGAGTCTCTCGTATCTTGTCAAAGGTCTTGGACCAGAACTACCCTGCCGCTGCGACACATGACCTCTCGCTCCAGTCTCTCCTGGCGCTTGAGGGGGAATTGACAGAGTGGTCTGACAAGCTGCCTGCTCACCTGAAACTCACTTTCGCTCAAGACAAGCCATCAACAGATGTTACCGGAAGCCGGTCTGCGTTATTGGTAAGCACGTCTGCTCCTACAGTAGCGATTCTAGCTAACATTAAAAGTCCCTTGCCTATTACTACATTCGAAGTCTGATTCATCGTCCTGCCGTTGGCTCTACTCTTGGAACCAAATCATCACCATCTGTCATTTCTCTCGCCGAATCCAGCAAGCACATCATCCAGATTGTGCAACTCCTTGTGGAGAGGGGCATGTCTTTCTCGTTCTGTGTCAACAAGAACGAGATGCTCACCCTTTGTGGATTGAGTCTGCTCTATCAGGGACTGGACCTGAAGCAAACAGGGAAGCTAATGCAAGATAGCACACGCCTTGTATCAGTCGTAGTGAAGCTACTTGAGAAGGCCGACGCTCCTGGTGCTGCTGACTTCAAAAAGCTTAGCACATCGTTATTCAAGATCGACACCCAAGCCAAAAGCCCGGCTGTTCGAAGTTCCAATGTTATGAACGCGCCCACAAGCTCCAAATCATCACCAGCGGCCTCGAAACAGCAAATGCGCCCTCATATCTACCGACATGGCAGCGCAAGCATGAGCGAGAATGATCTCTTGACACAGCAAGAGAAACTCAGACGAGCTACCGTACCCAACATCAGTATGCGCCAAGAATATAATCCACATGGACGCAGCTCTTTGGACTCAGCTCGTTCTGAATCTCCCATGTCAAAACGCGAATACAGACATTCAGCCCCTCATGTACCAACAACATTAAAACCTCGCCTGCTCAAGAACGAGAAGCCGCCTAATCTCGACTACCTCTCTCTCAGCAACACTCCAGTAGCCTCGCAGCCACAGTCCCCGATTCAGTCTCGCTCGCAACCGCCTTCTCACAACGCTCACACTCCGATATTTCCCAACAATGGTTACTCCACCACAAAGTCATCAGGTGTCTCGGCGTCAGAGTGGGAAGCTCTCCTCGGCTCACTAGACGGCGGCCAAACGAATCTCTACGATGCGATATACGGCGGTCCAGCTCTCTCGCTCACCGAAAACCCACCTTCAAATTACGGTGACTGGTCTCCAGATTCCCAATGGGACATGACATCTTTGACGATGAACGACTTCGGTAGTGCACCTGGCGCAGCAAGGAGCGTACTGAGCTTTAGCGAGGAGAGTTTGAGTTCCGGCGAGGATTTATCGACTAGCGAATTGGGACTTGGGGGACGACATGACTACGGACATGGAATGATGGGATCTGGGACTGCGGGAGACGGTTATTTGCTTGAGGGCTTGGATGCTGCTTTTGGTTTATGAGTTATGATATGGCTTGGAGAATCGGTTGGAGGTACGGCGTATGGAATTGGAAATGGGAATCTGGAACTTGATATGGGAAATACTCGATTTGTTTTGTAACTTATCTAGGTACTTTTGGGGAGAGGTGTCAATAGGAGCTGAGCGATAGCAAGACGGTCGTATCGAAATTTCGTTCTATGTTTGTCTTCTGAGCTGTCGTGAGAGGTGGACTTGATTATACAATATTCCCTTGGCAAGTTGAGGTTTAAAGGATCAGTTTCGTTCTCAAAACAAGTTGGCTACTCTGGCTATTGGAACTATGCTTTTACGTACACACGTGTATTCGATCCTGTTTTACTCGCAATCTCTAATTGTGATATATGCTATGAAGTTGCAAGACAAAAGTGAAGTAGCGAGTTACTTTCGGCACATTGATCTCGGGTTTCGAGATGCATCCAACAACTCACTCTTTCTCAGCTTTTGTAAATCAATATCATACTCACGAGGAACCGGAGTCCGCCAATGAGAAATTCCGAGATAAATTCCATTTCAATCCTCAATTTGTCGTCGTAACGAGAAACCTGCACGTCACAAGGAGGGGTTGAAGGGGGGATGACGACACCAGTTTTGAAGCTTCCGTAGCTCCCTGAGCTCGAGCTCGAGCTACGCTTCAACATTTGAACCTCAATTATTTATCACAACATACTGAGATTACTCAAATTTTCTTTCAATCCAATCAATCGCATTACGACCTTCCTAAGCCTCACAAAAATGAGCAACAAATTCCTCCCCAGCATCCGCCTCATGGCCCGCGCCTTCCACCGCGTCCCTCCCTCCATCACCACATCCCAATCCACAGCATCTACAACAACAACAATCCGCCGACTAAGCGCCACCTCACGCACTCAGAAGTGGGAAGGCAGCCAACCAGAAGATCATACTACCCGCGAGAAGGACTCGCATAATGTGGAGCATGATGCGGTGAAGGAGGGCAAGGCGGAGAGGGCTGGGGCGACGAAGGAGGGGGAGGGGAAGAGTCGGGGGACGAGTGAGGGTGATGGCGGGAGTGGGCAGAGGGCTAAGAAGGAGTTTCCGGAGGCACCGGGTGAGTTTTGCATTTATTTTCTATCTTCTATGGGAGAGGAGAGGAGATGTCACTTGCTTGCTCTGGCTGCTTTGGGAGGCATCTAGACCTCCAGATGCCTGGAATGAAGTCGGGATGTCGAGAGTCAGAGCGGCGTTGGATGTTTCTCTTCCAAGCCAATTCCCAAATATGCGGCAGAGGCTCAGATCAGAGCAAAGTCAAACCAGCAGATCTAGGGTCTGGAGACGTGGTGCAAGTGTCAAAGCCTCTCAGACCAGGAAGGCTTGTCAAGAGTCTGGCGTGTGCCTTGCAGAAATCGTCTCTCCACAACATATGACTGTTGCAATTGGTAACACCGAAACGAAAATGTGCTGATGTTGGCTTTTGGTGGCAGATACGATTGGTATGCAGGATGAGCGCGGCGGGAAGTCGTAGTCAGATCTGGAGTCTGGCCGGCGCGAAGATAATGCGGATATGGGCTGATGGTGGGGCTATGGTGTGATGTTCTTGATTCGTTTTGGGACTTTGGGAGAGGACAAGTTGGGGTTTGCGGGGGATCGCGGGGTGAGGGGCTGCAGCAGTGAGGAATTCATTGACAGGAGTTGTGGACCGCTGGCTCTGAAGGATTTTGAGATGCTTTGACTTTCACTTTCCAGGGTTTGGAATATTGTAACTGGTTGGTGAAATGGAGGAAAAAGAAATGTCTGTCTTGCAGGGCCATGTAGCGGTGGCTGTAAGATGACTTAGATGGTCAACCAAAAGAAGCAATGTATTCCACTCATCCACGCCTATCCCAAACGCCATTGCTATGCTACCTCTATCCTTGTTGTTGAACGCCAGACTTTTTGGGACCAAGTTGCGGGGTTATGCTCTACCGACTTTGAAGGATAGGATCTGTATCTTGTCAGTTTCGAGTCAGGGGTTTGGTGTTTGAAGTGTACACACATCATTCTTCCCAACCATAACAATATCATCTTCTGCAACCCTCACACCACCTGCTCCCTCCACGTAAGCTAAAGGCGCATCTCCAATGACTTTTCTAGCACATTCCGCAACAGTCGTATTTTTCTTAACCAACACGCAATCCCTGAACACGGCGTTCGAACCTGAAGCACCAGAGCTGAAGCTCGAGATATTCCTCACGGGAAATACCGGAACAAGACCAAGTAGCTCGGCAGCCCGAGAGAGAACCTGCACCACACCCGTCGACCCGAAGCGGTAGAGCACCATATCCTTGAGATTCTCTATACGATTCTTGAGCTTCTCGTCGAGCTCCTTCAGTCCGCCACCCGTGGGGTCCCCATCGGCTATCAGATCCTCCCGCGTGTCCACAAACTCGCTGCCTTCGGTGTACCTTACGAACCCCTGCTTTGCTAGTTTCCGGAGGAATACTTCTGAGATAGCGGAGCAGAGGACAATGGATTGAGGGTCTTGCATCTTGGCGATCTTGCTGATATTCTTGTCTGCGTCTGCATGGTCGATCTTATTGAGCGCTATCACCGTAGGGAATTTCTCGTCCGTAAATGCGTTGACAACTTTGTCGACCGTCTCGTCGGACCAATGCTCCAACGGCTCCTTCAGTCCCAGCTTGTCCAGTGTTCTGGCGACTACTGAGGCTGTTGATCCATATCCTGAGAATTGTCCCTGTAGCGTCTCCACAGCTGTAGCTTTGACTGCTATGTGCCGCCTTTTGATAGACCCCCATTTGGCCATCAGATTGCCTCTTATCCATTGCACAATCTCAGACCTCAACCAGACTATGTCCTGCGATGGGTCGTAGCCTCTTGTCGCCTTGCCTTCCGCGTCTGTGGTCCCGCTCACATCGACGACATGAACCAGAGCATCCGCATGTCGTAGATCGTCTAGAAACTTGTTGCCTAGCCCTTTGCCCTCATGTGCGCCTGGAACCAGTCCTGCTACATCGAGAAGTTCGATGGGCACAGAACGTCTGCCGTTTATACATGCGCCGTAGTTGGGCTTGCATCTGTCGGAGAGATTGTGTCGCGCGCAGGCGCATTCGATTTGGAGGTACCCGATGGCACGTTGAGGATCTATGGTTGTGAAACTAAGCAGTGTATTTCAGCAGCTGTTCGAGTATTCGAGGGATTTTCGAGCCTTACGGGAAGTTGCCTGTCTCAAAGTTGTGAGCTCAAAGTCCTCTCTTCATAGCGGGGTTCTCGGGACTGTTCACGCACCGACTTTGGAGGTGGCATCGGTCAAGCTGTTCAAGGTGGTAGATTTACCGCTTGAAGGCTTTCCGACCAGACCGATCAGGGGATCTCGAGGCATATTGAGGGTGGATGCTGGGATATGAAGTCCATTGAAGGTTGTGTCGTGGTGGGATGAAGAATTGAGGCGATAAGAGACGGAAAATTGTCGGTTAGTGATAAGATGTACGGATAGTGGGTTGAAGGTGTTTATCTGAGAATAGCCGACCTAGTGAGGCTGGAAAGCTCCTCACTGTTTGTACTCGGAATCCATGAAGATACCTCTCTGTCGGATCTGAAGAGCAAAAAGGATGACAGCTTCGTCGCAGAGCCGCCCAAAAAGATGAGGAATCACATGAAGAAAACAACAGGGACAATCAAAGCCGAGGTATCCCTCTTGATTCAATGTCTGAACCCCTTCCAGAAATTTGAACAAGTCTCAATATCAGAACATTACCGATTCGAGGTAAACAAGTCCGAGCATACTGTGGCAATTGTAGACGTGTAGATTCACACAACAGATCATTCGAACTCTGACTTCATCATAATAATTCTATTTCCGTGCCAAGTTCGTGGTATTGTCGCATGGTTTGACCTTCAGACCATCATCTGATCTTGGGACTTTCTCATCCGCCACAGCCAATGCCCCGTTTATTCATGTTCGGTACTGGGGTTCAGCCCTGGAAGTTGTGGCCCTTCTGGGCAACATTCTAGTCAGCTGGATGCCGATGATTGCCCAGCCTGGGAATCGCATGGCTGCTTGAATACTCGTCATCTGGAGTTAGGGAGAGGTCTTGGTTTCTTCGCAACTTTGGGAGATTTGATTCTCTGGAAGCAGGCGGAATCCTAGTTCTTGGCCGGATTTCTCGGTGGTAAACTGGGATGCAGGCAGGTGTTTTGAAGAGACTGAACATGTAATCTTGAAAGGGCTGACCAACGGCATGGATATGCCGGAACTCGGCAGCCTGGGAAGTCTTGGTGTTTTTCTTCAAAAGACGAGTCACCGAGCCGCAGTCCACAATTTCGATCGATCAGAGTTTGGTCTCTCCAGCAGACGCCACCAGTTCTCCCAAATCCCATGTGTCCATCCATGAGATCCACGAGCAAAACCGGGCTCATGCAGACATCCTGAGCTTTTCCCCAGTGGCTGACGTCTTCAGCCACAGGACGAAACGTTCTCTGCTTTAAAAATAAGTTCAAAACTGGGATCGGGAGTCGTTGCCATCAAATCAGTTGCACGCTTGCGGGAGATCCGAGCATTCTTCCTTGGCACTGGCTCGCTCGGTGACGCAGTTGTGGCTGGAGGACTCGTTGATAGGGCAGGGGTGAGTGCTTTCAATGCCCTCATGAGAATGAAGATACTATATGCATATTTGCAAGCGTGAGATATCTGTCTGTGCAAGAGTCAGTCGTGCTTCGAGCTTCGTCTCTTCAGCGCATGGCTGAGACTGATTTGAGTATATGTGTTATGAAGGGAATATACGTATCTATTGATGGCGATTAGTGATTCGAGACGCCGCAGAGAGGTTGAGCTCATGGCTGGGCCATCTGTACAGCTATCACCCACCGTGCATGGCATAGCTTCAACTTATGATGATTCGTACATGTAAACAAATTCGGTGATGAAAAGGGTATTCGAAACAATCAGAGGGCATCGCAAGACATACTTGCCCAGTAAGAGAACAAGGCTGGCGGGCACAAGACAGCAAGGAAGGTGAGTGGATCGAAATGATCTGATTGCCAGTCCTCCACCCTGCCGACCGCACACGTCATACTTGGAGCACCAGCCCGGCTCAGCATAGGGCGTCAGCTCTGCTTAAATAAAGACTTTGACATTCCGCCCATCTTCTTCCTCTATCAACAATCTACACCTTTGCACCTATCTCAGCTACTCTCAACCGCTCAGCTTCAACTTTCTACACCAAGCAAATCCCAAACACACAACCTTCACAATGGCATTCACAGCAAGGTAAGCTTCTTCCAATCTCCAGCAGGGTCAGGTCACGGCGCTGCGCAAGACACCAGCCATCGCCGGATCTATGCGGAAATCGAATTGAGCTGACCTTTCGCCCACAGCGACATCTGCAAGATCATTCTTGCCGTCATCCTCCCACCTCTTGGTGTCTTCCTTGAGGCAAGTCCTTCGCCCATACCGTACAAAGCTTCTTTATACTAACAAACAAACAGCGAGGCTGCGGTGCCGATCTCCTCATCAACATCCTGTTGACGATTCTTGGTTATATCCCTGGCATCATTCACGCTCTGTACGTACTTCCAATTGCCGCTGCACCTTCAGGGCTGGGATCCATCCCCCTCTTTATGAGGCTTTCCAGGTTCCGGAAGCGAATGCGAGCGTCGCATGTCTCTCGGAATTATCTACTAACAATTCTACCAGCTACATCATCCTCAAGTATTAGAGTGCGCACGATGGCTCCCATCTCCCGACGACCTAAATACCCCACTTGACGAAGCTCGCCTCACATAATCTTCGTCGCCCTTTATTCACAGCTCGGCGTTCAGCGGTCTTCATTTCCAACGAGGTTCTTGGCACGGCATGTTCGGCATCTGATTCTGGGAGGGTCTTCGCTGGCGGTACTTGATTACGGCGGGCCGCAGCGAAGGGGCCAAACAACACTGGCTTAGAAACCTGGACGTATTGGACATGGATCTTTTCTGTGGTCATGACTGCATACGGATGGGGGGCTGAACATTTTTGCGTGTCTGTCTTGTTTGGTTTTGAAGCGGCAGCAGTTTTTTTCATATTTTTTCTGCCAACATCTCTACGGAGTGTGGTAATTGGGGGATAATGGACGGACTGTTACATGGATAATTTAATTGAATCAAACGATTCCTGATACCCTTACAAAGTTGCCTTCCATGATCAACAATATGAATGTGACACTGCGTGAGACTCATGTTCGAATGATCTGATCTATCTAATTAACTTGCGGACGGGTAGCTACTAGGCTGCAGCGTTACCGTCTCACGAGAGAATCAGATCCAATGGTCACCTTCTGTGAGCAGCGAGCAACATTCTATCCCGTGGCTGGGATGACAAGAGTTGTATTACGAGAGACCTAGTTTCCCGTTCAGTGGCTGGGAATGAGACAATTCGTACCTCGTATATGTCACGTGGGGATGTTGGAAACTACCTCCGACCAGTTTGAAACGAAGAAGAACGTTATCATGAGTTGTAACATGGTTGTCTGGACCTTGAGTACTATAAATGCAAATGCCACCATCTGGTGTCAAAGTTTTGTGTTCTCCTAATTTGAAGCATCTTAGGATCAAAATGTCTCGAGAGCTCAGTGTCTAGGTATGCAGACTGCAGTCCGATCTCTAGCATTATTCGATCGATTCAAATAGCAGAGCTTCAATACTCGAGGAACGATGTTGCAGCCGCAATGAGAAGCATACTTCTCGGTACAATACGTCCAAAGTAATGCGATGCTTTCTTCAGTTAGCTAACATCGGGACTGGACCTGTACCTCGACTTGACCCATCACGCTAATTAGCGAAGGTCGAACTCTTGGCGCACAGCACCTTTTTGGCGAAACTTTTTCGCGACCTTCAAAACTCATATCAATCCATCTCAAGCAAACTTCGAATCGGCGTAGGATTAAAACCTCTTTGCGACCAATTCCAACAAAATGGCACCATCCACAGTACGTACATGACACCAGCTTTGCTGTTGGCCCGCCTCCTTTGCGAGGTTGCGGCGTGATGCAGTAGGCTAAGTTCATCGATTTATAGAAATCCTCCAAGGGCAAGCAGGCCAAGGTCACGAACAAGGTATGCATATTCCCCTAATCCTTCTCAATGGACCTCGCAGAAGTATATCTTCTCTTTCGAGTAACCGGAGCGGTTGCCACAGAGCGGTCGCTAACGGGATTACCAGTTCATCATCAACGCTTCGCAACCCGCCAGCGACAAGATCTTCGACGTCTCCGCCTTCGAGAAGTTCCTCCAGGACAAGATCAAGGTTGACGGCCGTGTTGGCAACCTCGGTGAGACCGTTCAGATCTCCCAGATTGGTGACGGAAAGATCGAGGTCATTGCGCACACTCAGTTCTCTGGCAGATACCTCAAGTACTTGTGAGTTTACAGTACACCATTTTGTGTGGATGCATGGGTACTGATACGTTGGATCATAGGACAAAGAAGTTCCTCAAGAAGCAACAGCTCCGTGACTGGCTCCGTGTCGTCTCTACTTCCAAGGGTGTCTACGAGCTCCGATTCTTCAACGTCGTTGCTGACGCTGATGAGGAGGATGATGAGTAAATGTTGGTGGATCGGATCACACACATGTCGGATGGGTGATATGATGGGTAGAATGGACGTTCACGTTGCATAGATCTTCAATGCAGAACTCTTCGACCCTCCGAATATTTGACTGTGACTTTTTTCTTTTACTTGTGATGTGTCTCTGCTTGTCACCCATCGTTATCATGATTCTGAAAAGAAGGGCCAAGAGATGGAACCACTTCGTCATATTCCAATGCCAGGCTCAGGATTCGAAATCGGTGAAATGTGTCCGGGGCTTATGGAGGTTCAGCTTGAGTATTCTCGGTATATCCATTCCAAGGCCATGGACGATGCAGCGAAGTATTTCCCTGCCTGCTGTGGTCAAGCACCGTAATGCCTGTGATTGAAGTTACCTCCCTCTTAGTCCCCGTGTCGAGCCTTTGCATTCACATCACCCGCCACTCTTGACAACTACCTGATTATCAGAGTCAAATATCGCCGTTCATCAACATTAAATCGAATTGAGATTATCTAGTCTATTTGTACATGGTGTCTATCCGTACAATGTCCCCGTGAGTAGGATATCCCAAACGCCTCTATATCTACCAATTACCCTAAAATGTTACCACCCAACCTTACACATCAACACACGATCTAAGGTAACGCCCTCATAACACCTTCAAATGCGACCAACGCCATGGCATTTGCAGGAAACGCTCTCAAGAAGCACGGCACGAAACCCCTCCAATACCCCTTGACCCCATTTTCCTTGTAAACAGTCTTCGCCGCACTCCTCCAATTCGGGAATCTCCTAACGCCATCCCCCAAGCCCCCAGCTAATGGATCCGTCATAATCCGCTGCTTCACCACATCACTAGGATAACTCGTGATCCAGAAGACTTGCGCGCTGAGCCCTCCAGCCCAGAAGTTGATAGCGGGGGTGCTGAGGCTTGTCTTCTCCGAGAGGAGACGAGTGAAGATGTCGTAGCTACCCCACCAAAAGAAGAAGAAGGAGCGGAAGAGGAGTGTGGCAGAGAGGCCATGATAGAGACCGGGTAGACCGTGGAAGCGGTAGATCTTCCGCATGCAATCAATTGGTCCTTTGTAGAGACGTTCGGACTTGACAGAGGAGTATTGGATCTGTAGACGGGCTTTGATGTGTTCAACGGGAGCAGCTATGAAGCTGACTGTGGCGCCGGCCATCACACCTGCCATTGCATGGCCTATCGTGGGGAGTTTATGGAGCTGCGAGTCTGGGAGGGGGAGGTCGCGCTGTGCGAATGCGGAAGGGGAGGCGGCCATTCGGTGGGGGTTGAAGAGGGTGCGATGCAGGAATTTGCGGTAGTAGGTCAGGGAGCCGAGCATAAGGCTGTCCATGAACATCCATCCTACGAGAGGAGGTGTCGCGCCTTTGTAGAGGCCGGCTACACCTTCTTTCCGGACGGTCTGGAGGAGGCATTGGAGGGGCCCAGAGAAGCGTGTTGAGTCAGAGGTTTGAAGGCGGACTTTGATGGTGTCGAAGGGGTGGCCGACTAGATATTGGAATTAGTATGCTGCCATTGGTATAGATATAGATTGCTGCGAAGGAATGAGAAAGTGCAAAGTTGGGATATCATAGATAGACATCTCAAGTACAGAGTAGATAATGAGGGGAACGACATACCCGTAAGCTTCGCAACACCAGAAAAGACTCCCGCTACAAAGCCCTTGTAGTTGCTTTGGCTCTTCTCCTTCTCCGCCATCATGTCAATTGCACCTCCTTTCACTTCATGGTTCTGGTTTGGAGATCGGACGTAAAGTAAGAGGTGTTGATGGATATTCTGCGAGGATGTGCGGGCCAATCATATGGGAGCATTACAGATGCACTAGTATATCATGCTGCCGGCCTTGTGGGGCATTCTACGAGACTTCAATTATTCATCTCCTCATTTGGATGATAGACTTTTGCAGTCACAGGTGGACTGCTTCGAGAACATACATCTACAAGCATATACCTGCGCTCTAGATTCCTGTGAAGCACTCTTCATCTGAGCCACCCTTTCTGATATTGCATTCGAGAAATGCGTACCTCATCAGAATTGCTTCGCTCTGGCGGCTCCTGCTTCGTCGGGGCTTTCCACACTCCCCCAAAGTACTTGCTTATAGCAGTGAATATTGCAGAGTAGCAGGCACCTACCGTTCCTAATCAGATATATTCCTCCTGCTATTCATTCACTTCTTCCCCTCTTGGTTCGCCTTCTCGCTTAGTTTTCTCCCTTCCCTATCGACTCGTGCATATAAACACAGCTGCCCTCTCAATCCTCAACATCTTGAACAACAACGCACAACAATATCACAATCCAGCGCAGCCCAAGGCTGGTACATTCTCACCCTACAATGCCATCTTATCACATAACTTGCATGACATATCATCGAGTTATTCTTAGTGGAGGACTTTGACATCTTTTGCAGATCTTCTCTTCACTTGTTGCACTTCGTCTCTCCCTCAAATTCCTCTTGAACAGAGACTCGTTCCTTTTCAAATATTGAATTTTATTTCAAGTTTATGGTCTGCCTACCTCTGCGTTCCCTCACCTCACTATCATCCCCTCCCTTCCTGGCTTAGTTAAGGCTGATTGGGAGAGCTCAGGTAGGTTCTCTGCTTCCCAGACATACTCATTGACATCTACAACTTCCACTTACACTCTTACTTCTTCAACTTCCAGCTGTCATTTTCAGATTCTCGCCTCCAATCCTCCCACCCCTTCAGCATCGTTCACGTCATTTGAGTCGGGGCATTGAGTTGACGTTTGCTACAGCAGACATTCAAAGCTATCCAAAGTCTTTTAGACACCAGCAATCATCAGCGACACGCAGTTCATGAGCTTACCTTTGAGGACTGCCTACGACTTCCTCGTTCACTTGCTGCAGTCCACAACAGTACTGGGAAGTTGCCAGAATACAGACAAGCCGAGGAATTGCATCTCGAACTCAACCAACAACTTTCAGGTTTTCATAGCACGTTCCTTGGACATTTTAAAGCCCGTGGACATACTTCAACGTAAGACTGTTCGTTATACTGCATGATTTGAGCAGGCTAACTCTGACTAGAAGGATGTATCGCCAGACTGCCAAGGTGAAGTTCAAGGTAGAGCCGACAACAGAGGATGATCTCGCGATCAAGATTGAAGAAGACAACTTCGTTCCCGACCCGATGACGGTGACTCCAGAGACCGTACCTACCAATCCTTATGCTTTCAACCCAGTATGTCTACCTTGAACGGGCCTTGTGAGTTTTACTAATTCGTGTATTAATCAGGACGTTAGAAATGATGTGCAAGCACGCGTAGAGCGTAAAGAAGAAGTCTCCAAGATTGGCCTATCTTCATTGGCTAGACTTGGAGAATTGATGAAGAGTGAAGGTGATGCATTCCAAGAATGTAGAACGTGGGTTGATCATGCCGGTTAGTTCAGATGCCACCTTGCCAGTAATCTACTGCCACCCTCAAGCAGTAGTCACACCTGACAACTTTCGCTGAAATTATTTCTTAGACACCATACTTAGACTAGGCCAGCTGCCGCAGACAGTCATCGGTCTGGTAGGCAACACTGGCAGTGGCAAATCCAGCCTCATCAACGCCTTGATCGATGAGGAGATGCTTGTACCATGTAACGGAATGAGGGCCAGCACGTCCGTTGCTGTGGAGTTATCCTGGAATGAGTCTGAGGCTCCCAAAGAAGCCTATCGTGCAGAGGTCGAATTCTGTACGGCTGAGGAGTGGGCAACCGAATTCGACATCATCCGCAATGACATTCAGAGCAGACCTGAAGGCGAGAAGTTGGCTGCCGGCTTCATCTCGGACTCGGGTGTGGGAGTTGCCAAATTGAAAGCTGTATACCCAGGTACACAGATTACCGAACTCCTAGAGATGACCAAGGAGGATACCTTGGTCGACGAACACCTCTCCAACATTCTGGGAAAGACTAAATCTATCAGCAATGCAAGTTCCAAAGAGTTCCACAAGAATATCAACAAATTCATCGATAGCAGCAACAAGTCCGCCAAAGCTGCTAAGATCGAGTATTGGCCACTGGTAAAGCTGGTCAGAATCTATGTGAAGGCCGAGATCTTGAGACACGGGCTCGTCCTTGTTGATCTCCCCGGGCTCGGAGACTCGAATGCTGGTCGTACTCGGGTCGCCGAGAAATATGTAGCGAGCCTGAAATACATGTGGGTTGTGGCGGATATCAACCGTGCTGTGGATGAGGGTATTGCCCATCAGCTGCTTGGCGACTCATTCAAGCGGCAGCTGCATCTCAGAGGCAGGTATCATGACAACTTTGTCACATTCATTATGACGAGAACGGACATCGTCAATACAGACGAGGTAATTGGCAATATGGAGCAAAGCAGCGACTCTCTGAACAAATGCCTCGAGGAAGACGAGCGACTGAAGGATACCCGTGATGAAGCCCAGGCTCGTTTGGACGAGATTCACGAAACAGAAGGCTCACACGGGCGAAAGCGTAGATTCGAGGACGTGGATGCCGATGACGCATGCAAAGCGCAACAAGGTATGTCCCAGGGCTAAGTTAGGGGTAAGGTTGACGAGTTCAATAGACGAAAAGCCTCAACTCAAATTGCAGATCGAGACTCTTGAAAGATCAATTGCCGAGCTAGAAAAGTCAACCACTGCGATGTGCATCAAGGAACGGAACCAGTACACCCAGAAGCATATGAGAGAAGGCTTTGAGCATGGACTTGTCGAGCTGGAGAATAATTTAGCCGCTGAGGACGTTACTGCCATGCCAAAAGTAGCAGGTATGTCTTACCCCCATCCTAAAGTGCATGTCGTCTAACGAGAAAGGTAACTCTGAATGTACTGGGACTGGGTTGAAGACTTTCTGCGTATCGGCTAAGGCATATCAGAAACTCCAAGGCCGATTCAAGCGTGATCCAGCTATTCGTGGGTTCTCAAGCGACCAAGATACTGGCATTCCAAGTCTACGAGCTTTTGCGCAGCAATGCACTCTTGGCATCCGGGAGTCAACAGCAGACAGAGTCAGCAACGAATTGAAGTTGTGGAAGCTAGCTGTGACTTCTTGGGCGGAAGAAGTGAAGGAGGAATGTTATCTCTCAGAGCCAAAGAGAATTGAGCTGGAACAACACCTCAAGAAGCATAAAGAGGCGATGATCAAGGTAAATTTTGGCTCATTGTTCAAGTCACAACTACATGTGCTGACATTTGGTAGTCTGAGGCCTTGGCATTGAAGAACATTCAACAGAATATACGACGATGTATGAAAAATCGCATCGTCTCTAATCTCGACAAAGCTGTGGACGTTGCTTCATCGAAATCGCAGACTCGTGGCTTGAACACCATATCAGCAGGCATTGCTTGTGGCACCTGGCAAGCAATCAGCAGGCGTTCTGGTGGGGCGTATACAACATCGCGCAAAGCCGGCAATGTTCCTCACCATTGGAACGAGGACTTTGCACTTATCTTCATGGATACACTTGCGCTCTCATGGAAAAACGTGTTTCAGACACGACTACCCAACTATCACCAAAGGTTCTCTTCGGATATCACCAAAGCTCTGGAGGAATTTAAAGTCTCTTTCTCGAAGTCCATATCAGATGTGTGCGGAACCTACCCTTCCGCAGAGAATATTCTCGACCAAATTCCCCTTTTGGAGGATAATATTCGTGAAGCGGTTGCAGAACTATTGAAAAGGAGACAAGAGGTTGCCGATGTAGCTCAAGGAACAATACGAGGCTCCATTAGGGCGGAGATGAAGCCACTCTACGATGAGTTCAGTCAAGAGTCAGGTATGTCCAGCAGAAGAGGAAATGTTTGAACTTTTCTAATCTTCCATAGGCAAGGGCACGCTTAGTCGCTTGAAGACCATCCTTTACAAATTTTTGAGAAGCAATTCTCGTGAGGTTTACATTGTCGCCTCCGAGATGGTGATCAAGGAGTTGAAGAAAATGGATAAGACACTGTCGAGAGAAACTTCACAAGTGTTCCAAAAAGCGAAGAAAAAGCTCTTGAAGGATATCGAAGACATGCTAATCCGAGCTTCTCACAGCCTGACCCTAAAGACTTCAGATGTGACGAAGATAGAACTGCGTCGTCGGGTAATGCACGAGCTCGGCGAGCTAGATGTCAAGTGGGCTACTGCGGCTGGCACAAATGACCAGCAACTGGAGATTAGAAATCCATTCGAGCTGATGGGTGTAGCACAGATCGAGGATGATGATGAGGCCTTCGAGGCCGATGGCGAGGACAAGGACGATGTGTTCTGGGATGCAGATGGCGACTCTTACGCGGAGAGATTTCCAGTGTATTGAAGCGACAAGGGCAGAGGCTGGTCTCGGAGTTTATTGCTCGATATGAGTGACTAGTTATCTGGACATCAAGCCATGCCCGGGAGGCCCTCTTGCTGCCGGTCAATAGCTCATGGAAGGTAAGACTTGGTCTTCGATGAGACATATATTCTTACAAAAGTTCAAGCGCTACAGGGCTTAGAAGCTCCTCAACTCCCTCAAAGTATCGATTCAACATCAGAAACTGGCGGGTAGATAGCATTAAAATCTTAAAATCGTTGCTTTCAAATAAAAAAGAATTTACAAACTGGAGGCTCTGACTTGTGACATCACTTGGTACAGTAAAGGATATATTGATGAAGCAATTGCGCGGTACTCCTCATAGCTATTTGAAGAGCAGGCTCACGGAAGTAGGCTCGATCTGGTCCAGCTGACTGCTGTCGCAACGGGCTACCAAGTCCCATTTGTTGTTCCACGAATCCTTGCTCGAGAAAGCTACGCGAGACACGATATTCGATCTCCTTTCTCCAGTGAACTTTCCCGAATCAATAGCCAGATTCGTCACTGATCAGCTGGCACTATCGAATGCACAAGCATCACAGCACAGGATGATCGCTCACAAGCGAGGACGTTACATCTCACTTCGTTCAGAACCACGCCATTAGACTGCCAGATAGGTCCTAGTATGAGCAGGGCTCTTTCAGCTCTGTTGAAGCAAGGCCAAACCTACATGAACATCACATCCCCCGTGGCTCGCCCAGTCTCTATGAATACAGTGTCGTGAGTAGCATGTCAAGATCCGATGTCATGTCGCCCAACTTATGAAAGACTTGCCGATTTATGTGAATTGTAAGAGGTAGGTTTTGCTTGCGGAAAGTGTCTGAATCCGGACAGTTCTTCTCCAGGGACTGGGAATAGTTGTCCAACTACACGCGGGCCGGGCTGATTAGATTCATGTTGTGAAGGTTCATCCTGTCCTGCTTGGATTCTGACATTCTGCAAGTGAGAAGAAAGCGGTGAGTAGCGAGATAGTTGCTTCCAAGAGTTTGAGCCGGTGGTATCTTCGCAATAGAAATATGTACTTGCTATTCCTGAGCCCTTGCTTTGACTGGGGATCAGCTGCAGCAAAGCGATAAACATTCTTGCGGAAACATGAGATTTGGGACAACCGAGGTGCGTTATATCGAGGAATGACATCTCAATTGATCGCTTGAATCTGAGTGTACAAGGTTTGAAGCGTACGACCCGGCGTGTGCTGAGAAGGCAGCTACTAAGTCTCAAAGGGAGAATCAAAGAGTTTGGAAGATTGTGATCGACGCGGGAACTGAACACGACGGAATGCAAACTTGACGAAGCCTCGTAGATCGCTTCGACTCCATAAGAAGATCGCTGTTAGTAATCTACAACTATTTCATTCGAGGTCCCCGAATCAAGCCACAAATTGAAAGGTAGGGAATACGACCCCACCAGGCTGTTGCAAGAATCTCTCATCTAAGACTTGCCAGAAGGTATAAATGAACAAGGAATTCCCAGCTTTTCAGGGAGACTGTGTTCCAAGATCTTTGCAACATACCAATTATGTCGTCCCATATGTTCATTTCATTTGCTTTCGTTCTGGCATCCTGTCTCAGCACTGTGATGTCTCGGGATGCCGTTGAATCACTCGTAAGCCGTCGCTTCACCGAATATCTGATGCCCGCTGCAGCCGAGACTCACGAGTTCGCTCGCGTGCCGAACACGAGTTTTGTATTGCTATCGCAAATGTCAAATAGCCAACTCGTCAAGATCGAACTTGACCCAGACTCGCTGGAACCCATTGCTCTCGAGTCTTTTCCTATGGGAAACAGTAACTCGGGCCTACATGGTGTATACCCATCCCAGCTATATCCAGGGCTCATGGTAAGTGCGAATCGTATGAAATGTCCTTGGAACCGACTGGGACGTTGGAAGTTGTCCTAGGCAGGCTAACTATTGTGTAGTGGTTGTCCCTTCAAGCAGACAATCAGATCTTGCTCGTGGATCCTGGGTCAAACTTAAGCACAGAGCCAAGCATTATACAGACAATTGACGTCCCTGAGCCAGGAAATGGACCACACTCTGTCTTCGAGATCGGCAACCGTGTCTGGGCCGGCCTCAAGGTCGCCTCTGAACAGACTGGGAAATACTACGTGTTCTCGGTAGATATCTCACAATCTTCGGAGAACTCGTCCGACCCGATGTTGTACGAATGTCTCAGGAGTCCTGTATTTATCCAAGAAGAGCCAACCACAAAGTTGATCTATGCTACCCAAGACTCGAAATCGTCTATCGTGCGTATCAATGTTGAAAGTGGAGAGACGGAACAAATACCAATTCCGCCTGAATTCGGCAACACACCTGTTGGTATGACCACGGCATATGGCCCTTTGGAGGGTGTCTGGTTCTCACTTGCTGGTAATGCCAGCGGCGGCATGGGGTCATTTGGTCGGATCGATTCCAGTGGCGAGCCAACATTCTTTCAGCTGAAGGAGCCACTGCTTGGGACAAATGCAGGGCTGCTACACATCGCCGATGCATCGACCTTAGATGAGGGACCAGCGCTATGGCTTCTCTCGACATCGCTACTTAGTAAACAGTCGGCAGACGCGTTGATCCGTGTTACATTTGACGATGGCGTCACATCGATCGTCGGCGAAGAGTACATTTCGATGCCGACTCAAAATTCCTGGGTACACCGCGTGGTACCTATGGGCGACACTGTGTTTGTATCTCAGCTCCATACATTCACACTTGCGCAGCTCACTTACAAGAACACGATCGCTGGGCAATGGCTCCCGGCCGAGCGGGTTGTTGCGAGCGATTCCACTGATCCCAATGAAACAGGGTGACAGGGTGAAGGAATTCAGGTCAGTTCGTGGAAGTCCGGAAGTTGTATTATAATGTAATGCTTGTAGGCTGTCATTTCATCTTCAATCTGAGCTTGGAGACTTGAAATGACACCTTATTAGGTTGGAGTCGCTTGATTGGTTGGGAGCTGGGAGCTTGTCATGTTTACCAAAGTACCTAAGCGAAGCGAACAGGGGTAATCAATACAAGAGAAATCACCCTTTTCTCAGATGAGCATTCGCAAGCTGAGCAGAATTGCCAGTTTTTGAGATCCAATGTCCGAACCTTTTCATATAAACAAAACTTGGGAGATGTCTCATATGTTATAATTAGCCCCCCTGTAGCCAGATCGGATGCCAAGCCTATATGATGACGCTTATCTGTGCTAGCGGCGGACCCTTACATAGGCTTCTCGAGTACCACGAAACGTGCCCCTCCATCGTGAATCGCAGCTTCAACGTGTTGTTCCACCAGAGTCTCTCACAAGTGGGGGAGTAACGCGTCTATTGTTTTAAATTTCAATCTTCTATATTGATCTCACAAGATGTCCTGCTGACATTTGCTGTTCTCTTCAATCAACACAACTTGCACAAATCGTCCTTCAATCAATCCTCATTACCCCTCGAGTCCAGCCCCCAATTCAATTCAACGGTCTCAGATCTAGGGAAAATGACAGACAGGCAGAGAGTAACGGAGTCTAAGAAAGGTACGTAGATTGCCGCCCAAATATTCCGGGAGAACGTGGCTAATTTCCATAGTCTGGACGACTCTCATTACAAATACGAAATATCTTTCTGGACTTCTCACACTCGACTACTCCCTTAAAAAGCACAACTCGAAATATCCCCTCGTAGCACTTTATACCGATGCCTTTCCCGCCGAAGGCCACGCTGCGCTCGCCGCGCGTGGAATTCCATCGCAGAAAGTCGAGTACCTGCTCCCCAAGGCTGGGAAAGACTATTCTGCCGACCCGCGATTCTACGACTGCTGGACGAAATTGACGCCGTTCAGCTTGGTGGAATACGATCGCGTGGTTCAGCTGGATAGTGATATGTTGGTCATGCAGAATATGGACGAGCTGATGGAGATGGAGCTTGATGGGCCTGAACTTGCTGGGAAGGGCAAGAAGGTTTTTGCGGCTGGACATGCGTGTGTGTGTAATCCACTGAAGAAGCCGCATTATCCCAAGGACTGGTAAGGATCTCTTCAATTTTCTGTGCAGGCAGAGAAATCCGAAGAAGCAGTACACTGAACCAAAACAGGGTCCCCGAGAACTGCGCTTTCACCAGCCAACATTCTACGCCGGAAATTGCACAAACAGTCGGCGCAGACCCAGCTGTCGGTCCTCTAGGCTTCATGAACGGCGGTCTTCAAGTCGTCAATCCCTCTCAAGCCGTCTACGACCAGATTGTAGCACACATGGAGTCCGATGCCGTGATCGACATGGACTTCGCCGACCAATCTTTACTCTCGGACCTGTATTCCGGACGTTGGGTTCCCCTACCATATATCTACAATGCGCTGAAGACGCTGAGATGGGAGAATGTGCACAGTGAGATATGGAGAGATGACAAGGTCAAGAACATCCACTATATTCTTGCGCCCAAGCCATGGGATGAGATGGATGCCGAGGGCAACAATACGAGTAAGGACCCTACGCATGTTTGGTGGGTGGATGCCAACAATGAGCGTTTGGCGTTGGAGAAGAGCAAGGGAATCAAGAAGGATGGTTTTTAGATCTGTCGAAGCCTCGTGTTATGAAGAGGTGGGTAGCGGGCGTTGTGTTTGGAGTTGGGGGTGGTAGTAGTCGACAACGTGCAGTAGATCAGTCTTGGAAATGATCAGACATATCACAATGTATGTGCTCATGCGCGGTTGAGTTGTCTCGAATGGTTTGAGGACTTTCACTACATTTTCTGCGTCACAGAATCGTGTCTCTCAATCACTTAGAAGTCTTGGGGGTCCATTAGAGCATTCAATGCAGCACTAACTTAATATGGAATGCCCAGGTACATTGTAGGATGGCCCTGTGCAATTGTCTACGGCCTTTCCAGCACTTGCCGTTCGCATGTTTGACTCCCTATAACCAACGATCAAGCATCCGATGAAGTCAATAGCATCATGAGGCCGTACAGCCCGATCGATCCGAGGTCTTGCGAGTCGTGTCAATCTGTAATATGGGCATCGCCCATTGTAGCCTATCAGCCGAGTAGGGAGAAAAACACCAAAATCATAGCGAATCAAGGATGATGTGGGTATCATGACTTTTATTCACACCAAGCGTCTCCGCTATGCTCCCAGATATAACCCCTTGCAAAAACGCCGCCTAATGTATCCACCCAGTCCTACCCAAAGACATTTCGCCTCCTGAGATCTTACATTCTGCTATCCGATTCCAGCAAATATGCCTTCGCCAAATCCTTCGCCAGTCCAAGCCGCATAATCCGTAAAAGATCCCGTCCTGTCGTGCTTGCAGAGATGCCATGTCGCCAATCCCAGCCGCGCTTGGTATTGCCCTTTACCAACACTCCACTACTGCTCATTGATTGCTTAAGCTGTGATGCGTACATTGAGCTTCCCACCATCGAAAAGCTGCTGGTTCCGCTGATATTGGAGGTCGATTTCCGTAACAGATCCATTGGAGATGATCCCTTGAGCCCCTGACCGGATGAGATGACTGTTTGCAAGAATTCTGTGCATGCAGAGTTTACACGCTCCCCTACAGTCTCAAGATCCTCGATAGCCTTGAGCAAAATATCGATCTGTGATACTGTAATAGTGTAATCCGTTTGATTGACAAAGACAAGCGCCTCCCCAAGAAGAGCGAGGAGAAAGTCGACGCTAACAACGGCTCCGCGTTCTTCGTCATACAATCCTCCACGAATATTATCATCCGAGCTGGTTATGACAGCCATGAGAGACGAAGCTGCTTCAACTTTACGTGCAGTGGAACCCAGTTGGGACGTTGTGCCAGTGGCTAAGATGTCTTCGTCACGTAGGTCATAGAACTTCCGTAGAGTTGCGTAGCCACTTAACATCTTGTGTAGGAGTTCAGCAGCTTCGTCGTCCATTTCCGATATCTTCGTCAATGCTTCCTTGGGCGATGATACCAGGCTTCGTAAGAAATCATCTAGCTCGGGTTCCGGAGGAAAGGCTGTTGACTGGATCAAGGAGAAGGAGATGAGTAAGTCCAATACATCCTTGACCTTCTGGACCTTATGAGATAGTGCGTAATACCAAAGAGCTTCACCGTATCGGTGTGAGCCTTCTGCGAGGGTGTCGGCATAAGACTAATCATGATCAATAATGCTCAAAAAGGATAGGCTACATCTACTTACCTCTGCGATGCGCTCAGCGTGTCGATCTAGGTCAAGATCGTGGAGCAGCCTCCAAAGCTTGTCAACAGTTCGTGAAGAGTCCAACTTAAAGCCGTTCAAGAACAATCCGATCATTTCCTCCTGTCGATCTGTTGAATCCAGCCGACCAAGAACTGCAATGGCAATTTCCCAACCTTCTCGAGCGATACTTTGTCCGAGGCTCGTAGAAGCTTTCATGGGACCTCGCTTGGCCAACAGACGTGCATAGGCGATAAGGGCCTTATCCTTGACACCATCTTCCCTGGGCGGCGATGAGTTATAGCCGAGAACATCCATCTCATCTTGGTCAAAACTCCCCATGTTAATGAGATTTTTTTCTTCTGCTGGAGGTAGCCAACCACCCAGAGAAGCTATTTCCGCCACTGCAGAAGACAATGGTCCCGACCATCCCTTGAGGAACCCGACGACTGCCTCAATATTTCCTTCAAATAGTGAAACTAGCCCAACCTCGACCATATCGGCGCTATTGACTTTGAAGTCCGTCGTGTCGGCTGTCGCAAGTTGGAAGGCTCTCCGCAGCTTTCGCCGATACGACACAGCATCAGACTCTCTTGATGCAACCCGATAATTGCTCTGTGATCGGCCTAGCGCTAAGCGTCTGTCATCTTTGCCTTCATCCCACCACACCAGTAGGCCAACCGTGGCTTCGCACCAGTCCTGCGCGTTTTCAATGATAGCATTGGAGTCTCCCATGATCAGATTGTAAAGTGTGATAAGGTTCTGGTAGATGTGCCAGGGAACTTTGCTTTCTGCCTTCTTGGCATTTTTGCTATAAGTACCAGCAATAGACGAAGTGCCAAATCCCTCCGGCTCGTATAAAGATCCCATACGATCTCGACTGCTTCCCTCAGCAAAATTTCTCAATTCCTCTAACGCCTGTGAAACGCGCAGGCGGAATAGTGTCCAGTCGCTGCTCTTAGTGTTCCAGTCTCCGTGAACTGCTGGACATTGTGACAGTACCTGGGTCGCAGAGCCAACAACCTTTTCGACATTGGCAAGTGCTGGACCAGAGAATCCTACCTGACCAAACTGACTGAGGGAGTTCTCCTTTTCGTTTCTCGCAGTACTCCAGCCAGCATGTTCCAGCAGATGCTTAACAGCTGCAACTTTGCCACGAATAAGACAACTGAAAGCAGTATCCCAGAAGGATCGATGATTAGATGGGCTGGGTAAGTTGTTCCGAACCACATCGAGACTTGACGGATAAGGATTGTGGTATTCATGCATCCATTCCAATAGTACCTGTGGCAAAGGCACAACTTTGCGATCAAAGGACTTTGATATCTTTCCAGGATGTTGTATCTTCAGAGCAAGACCGGCTAGGAAATTGGCTTTCTCAAAATCCGATGCTCTGGCACCTGGGCCTACACCTGCTGTGTACTCCTCGGAATCGTAAACGGCGATCTTGTTCTGGTAGTCTTCCCACATCTTGACGAGTTCTCCAGAGACGGTCGTCAGCGTTTCCTCAAGCAAGTCATCATCCTCTGTAGCGCCAATGCCTTCATTGAACAGCTTTTCGATCGTGATCTCGGTATTGAGGATCAAATCGTCTGCTTCGTTCAGCAGTGGTTGCGGCATTCGAGAGCAAAGGTCTTTAGCAATAGATTCGAAGTACGATGTTTCCGGTCGCGATATCGACTGCATTATTGAGCTATTGAGACCAGGCTCTCGTCCCTCTCTACTTCGTTTCAAGCCTCCAGGTGTTGAGCGTAGTAGACCAGCAGTGCTTTGCTCACCATAACCACGGCCATTTGCTCTCGAGTCCTGGAATTCCGACCTATAATCGTCCATGTCCGCATCCTCTTCATAACGAGCATCCTCATCCGTCATGCCATCAGCGTCTTCCTCTTCGGCATAACTTTGCTGGCTCTCGTTATATTGCCTGTCGTCTTCCTCGTCCATGTATTCATCCCCCTCGCCTCCCTCGCTGTCATCGGATGGCGCTCTGAAGCTTCGCTGTGGAGAAGCTTGGTATTCATGGCTAAGTCCAGAGCGCAGACCGGGAGCGGCACTTTGAGCAGCAGACCTCAGAAAGTTTGGAGGAGATGAGTCCGGGTTGAAAGCAGTTTGCTGAGAGAACGAGAGAGGTTTTAGGGGTGTGCCCATGGAGCTCCCAAATGCTGATGGAGGAGGAGGGCCAGCTGGTGTAAAGGACCCAGCAGAAGAGGGCGGAGGTCCGGCTGGGGTTGTCGAAGGATTTGCGCCATATGAGAAGATGTTGCTTGATCTTTTGTCTGGGGTTGAAGGCGGGCTTGAAGAGAAGGGGACCTGGAATGCCATTGCGCTGTCGAGCGCTCTCAGGTGTGGGTGGTTTTCGTATCGGAAGGAGTTTAACAAGGTGGCGACCGAATTCCGCCAGGCAATTGTCTCCTTCGTGATAAGTTTCAATTGTAGGTGGCGGAGCTGGTCGAGGTGAAGTGGTTGGTTGTTGTTATTGACAGTGTCGCTAGGTACCTTTGTAGCATAAATTTCCCGCGCCGATAGCGCCAATCGCGTCCCCTACCCAGTCAACCCCACGACAAAACGCGTCCGCAGCAGGCTCATTCTGATCGCGACCCTCTGCGATATTGATTTTGTAGTTGCTTCTTGAAGCTCAACGACCTGCAAACTTCGCCCATGGTTCGATAATGCCTAGGTATGTTCACAGCTTTTTCAACGCGAAATCATCTAATATGCGGTCAGGGAAATCATCACGGTTCAGGCCGGCCAATGTGGCAACAGCAGTGAGTTTACATTGCACCCGATATCATACGCGGCAACTGAAAAGTCTATACAGTTGGCAGCCAATTCTGGCAGCAGCTGTGTCAGGAACATGGTATCAGTCAGGACGGGAATTTGGAGGACTTCGCAACTGAAGGAGGAGACCGAAAGGACGTGTTCTTCTACCAATCAGACGACACAAGATACATCCCGCGAGCTATTTTGATCGACTTAGAGCCTCGAGTATGTTGAACATGGAACATGTGGTCGCTTTGGAGCTCTTTGTGCTGACCTCCGTAGGTTCTGAACGGTATCCAGACTGGCCCGTACAAGAACATATACAACCCGGAGAACTTTTTTGTCGGGAAAAATGGGGTGGGAGCTGCTAATAATTGGGGAGACGGATACCAAACAGGAGAATTGGTTCACGAAGATGTTATGGAGATGATCGATCGAGAAGCGGACGGCAGTGACTCTCTAGAGGTACGATGGCATATGATAAAGCAGTAAAGGCATGCTGACATCTAGAAGGGATTTATGATGCTTCACTCGATAGCAGGAGGTACCGGTTCGGGTCTGGGTTCATTTTTGCTGGAACGATTGAACGACCGCTTCCCAAAGAAGATCATCCAGACATATTCGGTATTCCCAGACACAACAAACTCCGGCGACGTGGTAGTCCATCCGTACAACAGTCTGCTTTCGATGAGAAGGTTAACGCAAAACGCGGATTCGGTAGTGGTCTTGGACAATGGTGCCTTGTCCCGCATAGCAGCAGAGCGGTTACATGTCCAAGAGCCTTCCTTTCAACAAACAAATCAACTGGTAAGTATCTTCGGTGGCATCGAAGATGACATTCTAACATGGAATCAGGTTTCTACAGTCATGTCAGCTAGTACAACGACCCTGCGATACCCTGGATATATGCACAACGATCTCGTTAGCATTGTTGCTTCGCTGATACCAACGCCTCGCTGCCATTTCCTTATGACCTCCTACACGCCATTCACAGGCGACAATCTCGAACAAGCTAAGACTGTACGAAAGACCACAGTGCTAGACGTCATGCGCCGACTGCTGCAACCAAAGAACCGCATGGTGTCGACCGTTCCTGGCAAGAAGAGTTGCTACATCTCAATCTTAAATGTTATCCAAGGTGATGTGGATCCTACCGATGTACATAAGAGTCTTCTTCGTATCAGAGAGCGAAAGCTTGCGACATTCATTCCTTGGGGTCCTGCCAGTATTCAAGTTGCTTTGACGAAGAAAAGCCCATACATTCCTATGAACCATCGAGTCAGCGGATTAATGTTGGCAAATCACACCAGCATTGCTACTGTAGGTGACATATTTCTTCATGCCACGCATAGCTAACATTTGCTTTTAGCTTTTTAAGCGGATTGTCAGACAATACGATGGTATGAGGAAGCGTAATGCCTTTATGGAGGGCTACAAGAAGACTGCCCCGTTCTCTGATAACCTCAACGAGTTTGATGAAGCACGGGAAGTTGTGACGGATCTTATTGCCGAGTACGAAGCAGCAGAAGATGCTGACTACCTGAACTTTGATGCCGCGGACAAAGCAGTTGCGGGAGAGGCTGGGGATAAGCGAGTCTCTTAGATGTCTATGGCTGGAGTTGAGATCTGGGCATGGAAGCCAGGCGGCGTTGTTTTGATGATTAATGATACCAATACGAAGAGAGTCCAAGGAGTATCTCACTCACGTGCCTATTGTTTTGATTACCCCTTTTGTCCTTAGGTATCAACTTCTCCACCCGCCCGCTCTCAAGAGCTAAACGTCATACTACAAAAACAATCGGAAAGAGCCCCAAGTGGTGCGACAGGGAAGCTTCTTCTCACTACTCGATCGATCGGCAGGCCCGGGTCAGGTCGAATAATGTCATAGTTTGAACGTGATGGTGCTTGTCATAGCTACAAATAGTCCAACATCAAATTTCTTCACTGAAGGAAACCAAAAATCACAACCTTCAGTACATAATCCGTCATACTGTAGGCTCTCACTCCAGCATTTGCTATACGGCAGGCTAGCTAACACAATCAGATCAAAATGCCTGAAGAAAAGAGCAAAGCCGAGATCATCGCCGAGCGCGTTGCAAACCTCCCACTTCCAGAAGACCCTCCAGTAGCATCAGACTGGAACTCGGCGAACGCGAACACAGTGAATGTCAAGGCCGGCGAACGACAAGCAGAACTTCCCAACAGTGAGGTTTCTGATACTGGATTGGAGGGAGCTGCTACTAATGGCAGTGGTGTCAGAGAGGAGGGTGGCGCTGATTTGAGCAAGGTTGGAAGGGAAGGCAAGGACAACTTGGATGGACTACCAAAGGATGCGACGAAGAATTAGACGTTTCTGCGAGCTGAGTCTACATGTACCAGAGCAACCACATAGCTTAAGGCTGGGCTTTGGGAGGAAACATCTCGCTTGACACCTCGCAACACAATTGTTAGACATCATCAAGAATCTTCACATTTCGTAAAGCCGTATCAATTACTTGTAGACTGCGAGTTTTTAAAATTAATGCTACTTTCCTATTTGCAATGAAAATACTCTTTCAATGACAGCAGCGAGGATTTTGAAGAAGACACGTGACTATTTTGCCCCTCCTTCTGCCCCTCCCACTGACGTCGGAGAAGGCCTCCTTACATCGATGTTTCCATTACATGACATTAAATTAGCCGGCCCGAAACATTCGAGACAATCTTTTGTTGACCAGCTGCATCTTTCAAGGAGCATGAGCTCTGAGTGGCCGCGGCAAAATGTATTGGCTTTGTGGGGTGATGTCATGGCCCGTTGATCTTGTATGAGGCAATGCTAGTTCAGCAGCTAGCACCGGAGGCTTGAGAGCTGAGCTGCCTTGATATGACGGGCAGTTCGTGAGCTGTGAAGAGTTATCAGCAACAGTTTATTAATTCTACTTCTACAGAAACCAACTCTTCAAATACAGATACATCACAGCTACTACTCTCTCAAAATGTCTACCCGCAACCCTACCCACGGCACGAAGGTAAGAGTTTCTCGCTTCCCGTTCTCATTTGTCAACAAAGCGGGAGTGGGAACATCGACCCAGCCTGATGTTCCAACACAATGATCGATTCGAAAGCTTCAAGGACACGCCTTCTGACACCTACACCCAGGTCACTGATCCCAATGCACCTCAAATCCACGAAGGGGCGGGCGCCGTTGCCTCCGACTCTCTCGCGGCAGAGTCATCTCGTGAAGGGGGAGACTTCTCCGAAAACCGCAACAGCGAGCCTTTGGGCGTATCTGGGTCGAACTCCACATTTGCCAACGAGAACACCTCAGGAGCCAGACGCATAGATCCTGCTCTTGATGCCGAAGCACGAATGGCTGAGGAGGACTGGGCCGAGGAAAAGAAATTAGGTGCTGGTTCTTCGTACCCTGATAATAGTGGTGGGCAGCTCGGATCTTCTGGTAACAATGATGGCGGATCGAGCAATGTTGGGACTGCGCCTACATATGTGAACAGCCAATACGTGGACGCTGGCGGTCCCAAAGGAAAGAACTTGCACGAAGGTGGTTTCGAGAGCCGGGACGCGAACAATGCCAGCTTCAACTCGGAGATCGGGTCGAAGAACGACCCGAGCAGATTGGCCGAACAGAAGTTCCAGAGACAGAATGCCGACTATGATGGAGAGGCTGGAATTCCGAGACAGGATGGTGTGCTGGAGGATAATGCCTATGAAACTTTGAAACGAGATGCTTCGGCATGATTTGTACAATATGCCTATACCAGAGTAGCATAATACTTTCGACACTTAGCCAATACGTTTTGGATACTATCCTACATGAACGCTGCAATTGTATTCTGATCCCAGACAGCTCCAACGCCTCGCTAATAATCAAAATAATATCACAGCTTTGTGTTTCTGGTGTCACCAAGCGCCGGGATCGATCTCTGTCCCCAGATCTCTGTTTTCCAAGAAAGTTCGCCCCTTAAGCTGCTCAGGAAGGTATTCTTGTACAACTCTACCGTCCTTGTAGTTTGGATTGTACTTGTACTCATCCCCGTAGCCAAGCTCCTTCATGAGCTTCGTAGGGGCATTTCTCAAGTGTATCGGGATGGGTAAACTGGCAACCCCAGGTTCTCGTAACGCGGCGTAAGCGTTGTTAAGTCCTCGGTATGCTCTCGTACTTTTGGGAGCTAAGCTGAGAGCGACAGTAACATGAGCCAAAGCTATCCTACACTCTGGCATTCCGATCTTCTCCGCAGCTGTGTAAGCTCCTGTTGCAAGACTTAACATGCTGTTGTCAGCCAAGCCAACGTCTTCTGATGCTATCACGACCATTCTCCGAGCAACGTAAAGAGGGTCCTCTCCTGACTGTAGCATCCGTGCTAGGTAGTAGAGAGCTGCGTCTGGATCGCTGCCACGTACTGACTTATGGAATGCAGATATTGTATCATAGTGCTGATCTCCAGCTCGGTCGTATACTAGAGTCTTCGTCAAAGAAGCCTTAATCTCGTCTTTGGTGATTGATGGTCTTGTTGACAGTCCCATAGCTAGTTCCAGAAGGTTCAGGGCTGTTCGAGCATCTCCATCCGAGAAAGCAGCCAAGTACTTTAGAAGTTCGGAGTCAACCAGTTCCGAAGCCGTGTAGTTCTGGCCTTCTGTGGAAAGAGCACGTTCTAATATCTGAAATATATCGTCGTCCGTCAATTTCGCCAGCGTGAATGTCCGACACCGTGAGAGCAGTGCATTCTGAACCTTAAAGGATGGGTTTTCTGTCGTGGCCCCGATCAATGTGACTTGCCCAGATTCTACTGGCCCCAGAAAGACGTCTTGCTGTGACTTGGAAAAGCGATGTATCTCATCGCAGAAAATGATAGTTTTCCGTCCCGTCAAGCCCAATTCTCCCTTCGCCTCTGCAAATATCTTCTTGCAATCTGCCACCCCAGAACTCGTGCTGTTGATCTCCACGAAACGGCTACCCACCATCGAAGCTATACAGCGCGCAATGGTCGTCTTTCCTGTTCCAGCACTTCCCCATAAGATCATCGACGGCACCCGATCCTGCTCAATCAAGCTCCTAAGCACCCCATGCTCTCCAACCAGTTCTTGTCCGCATACCTGATCTAGGGAAGTAGGTCGCATTCGTTCTGCAAGTGGCGCAGCTTTCAGGAAAGCATTTGTCTTTGGCTTCTTCGCTCGTTGACCCTCTTCAACTTTGACGGGAGCATCCACGTCTTTCTCTTCCTTCGCCAGAGGGGCGATATCTTCGAAGGATCGCTTCCGAGCAGGTTGAGTTGGAGTAGCCACGCCATTGTTCTGTGTTTTCGGCTGGAAGCTCAGTGTTGAGCCGGGCTCTACCTTGGGAGTTGGATATGCGGCAGCTCGTTTTGCTGCTGGCGTTTGGAAGAAGGTCGAGACGGACACGGGTGGTTTCTGTGACGCATTCTGTTGCTGTGTGAGTGGCGGAGAACCGGTATCCAGAAAAGATTCGCAAGAGGAATCGATATGGGCATTGATGTCTTTCGATTTCACTGCCTTGCTGCAAATTGGACAGGCGACCATCCTGCTCGAATTGGGGCTCGTTGTGGCAGTACAACTGACGTGTGGATTTTTATTCTTGAGGCTTTGGAGCCGGACGCGTCCTGAGCAACACGGGTGACGCGTTGAGCTCAGGCTGCTCGCCTAGTAAATCGTAACGTGCCTAGCGCCTCGTCCCTGTAACGGGCTCTCCTCATCAAAACATGACCTTAGATAGGCTCTCAAAGCCCGACAATATGATTACGTCGATACATGAGATACATGAGTCTTAGGATGCTCTTCGGCAGTGCCGAGTCTGGCAATGGCATCGAATGAGACTTCATTGTCCATCCAACTTAAGAACATATACCGGTAGACCACTCACGAACAGGTTGCCCTTCCTGTCGGCGGTGGAGCTTGAAATTGGTCCTGCTCCTGGTAGGTCAACGGGATTCTCATGATTACTCTGGAGTGATTATATTGGGTAGTATAATTGAATACCGATCATATCATTGGTCTGCTCCCAATATTGGGGTTCTTGTATCACAACTGTCAGCAAAGCCCCTGCACTTACCACGGTATGCTACGCCTCATACCTCACCATATGATGGACGTCAGGGCTAAGAACGCGGCACAGCATTCATCTCACTCTCTTATATTATGTGATTGTGAAGCTTGGGAAACTGACAATTCTCGTCTACCATCAACATGGCGGTAGACCTCCTCATTAGCTACCGACAGGTTCTAGGCACGCTCTTTGCTTGCTGGCTATCAGGGGTCATCTATATTGTCATTAAAGGATGGAAGTCGAGGGCGTTGATATATAGACTGCGAAAGGATCCTCGAGGACTCGTGAGTACACCCAGGACATCCGCCATTTCTAACGAACCTTTCACATTCCAATTGCACGTACCAGGGAGACTGACCAGACCCCTAGCCTATACCCAAATGGAACCCGATTACTGGTCATCTGCTCTCTCTCGTGCCGTACCT
This sequence comes from Cadophora malorum, assembly GCA_017365405.1. Classification (NCBI taxonomy): domain Eukaryota; kingdom Fungi; phylum Ascomycota; class Leotiomycetes; order Helotiales; family Ploettnerulaceae; genus Cadophora; species Cadophora malorum. The sequence continues at coordinate 73,633 of JAFJYH010000029.1, read as the reverse complement.
CTCGCGCCTACCAGCAGATGCGCACCAAAATTATCTTCTGGCGGAGCTGGCCGATGACTTCCCACAGTCCGATTCGGCCTATTACTTGGACATCTGGCCGTTCCTTCGGCCAGTATTCCTGATCTCTTCACCAACCTTGGCCATTCAGACATGTCAGCAGTACGATCTGGAAAAGCCCGAAAGCATCATCCAGTTTTTTCAGGTGAGCTCAGGTTCAGCTTCTTTTGTGCTCTTGGTCTTTGCATTGTCAGGGAGGTGGTGAGACGGCTCAGGTTCAACTGTGTACATTCCTATACCCTGTGAACTCTTCTTCCACTGGCAGTTGTCAGGTCAAGAGTCGTGTACGAACCTGCGACATTTGAAAGAGGAGTCAACTTCTCCGGAGGTATCGAGATGAAGCAGTGCTAACAAATATCAGCCTTTTGCCGGAAGAAAAGATCAGTAGGTCTTGGAGTGGCACATTTTACTTCCTCTATTCCATGTCTCAGGAACTACTTGAAACATATTTCACCTGTTCCCCAAATCATCCTTGGTCTAGCAATTGCTGACTACTCTTTATTGTAGCATGTTCACCAGCAATGGACCTGAGTGGAAGAAGCTACGTTCAATGTTTAGTCGAGGCTTTAGTGCCAATTATATCCTAACCCAAATGGATCATATAGTCGAAGAAACGACGGAATTCGTATCCATTTTGAGGGACCACGCTGCCAAGAAAGATATGTTTTCCTTTGATGAACTTCTTTGTGACTTCACGATGGACATCATCGGGGCTGTGACTCTCAACGCCAGGCTTCACTCACAAAGGCAGTACAACCAACTGGCGTACGCCATGAGGTGCCAGGTTCGATGGCACATTTCCGCTGGCGAGTTCAACCCCTTCAAGCGTTTCAATCCCATTCGTCCACTGGTTCAGTGGAACAACGGTCGATTGATGGACAATTACATATCGAAGGAGCTAGACGAGCGATTTGCAGAACAACGAAGGAGCAAGGGAGCAGTCACACGGTCCATCATTGATATCGTTATTGAGGATTACATGTCAGGAAACGAAGTTGCAAGCAGATCAGACAAATTGGACCCTGCCTTCAAGAAATGGGCTATAGTTCAGATCCGTTTATTCTTGTTTGCAGGACACGATTCTACAGCAACAAGCTTGTGTTACTCGTATCACTTACTTTCGCAACATCCGGAAGCCTTGGAACGGATCCGAACTGAGCATGACGAAGTATTTGGAACAGATCTGTCGACGGTCGCCGCACAGTTGTTAAAGCAACCACAGAAGATCAATCTCCTTCCATACACAAATGCTGTTATTAAGGAAGCAATGCGGCTGTGGCCTGCTGCTGCTGGAATTCGGACCGGCACTGCAGAGACAATTCTTCGAGACGACGATGGGAACGAATATCCAACAGAAGGAACGGCAATCTTGATTCTCCATAACGCTGTCCACAGGAATCCGAAGTACTGGAAAGAACCTGATGCTTTCATGCCAGAGCGTTGGTTAGTGGGTCCCGAAGATCCACTGTATCCTGTGAAAGGAGCTTGGAGGCCATTCGAATTTGGTCCCAGGAACTGTATTGGGCAAACATTGGTGATGCAGGACATGAAGACTGTGCTTGCAATGACACTAAGAGAATTCGATATCCGCAATGCATATGCTGAGTGGGACGAACTACACCCACGAAAGGGACTGAAGACTGTATTGGGAGAAAGAGCATATCCCGTTTTTGTATCATCTGTTCACCCAGCGGATGGATTTCCATGTAGAGTGACAGTAAGAAAGTGATGGGACGAGTTGAGGACTTTGCACAAGCGGGCTGCCAGAAACAAACAATACTGGTAGAAATTGAACAGAACACTGGTCTTAAGAGTAACAAAATGGCCTGTAGTTCTAACATGTGCTGTTCCCCGCGTGTCATATCAAGACTTTCAAAGTAGCAAGGGGTTTTCAGGACTTATAGAACAAATGATTCAATGACTAGTGGTCTGAGAAAGCTGTGAAGTCTCTGACTCAGAGATTTTGCAAACGGAGGGCTAGCAGCGACCAGGGGTTCTGTGACTCCCCGGACTAGTAAATGCAAATTTTCTCACAAACTCTTCACATCACTAGCCCTTTCATACTACCAAATAAGACGTTGTGGTATCATTCAAAGCAAAGAATGCCCGGGTAGCTCAATCGGTAGAGCGTGTGGCTCTTATAATTGGAATATCTTCATATTCTATCACTAAACACCTCAAGGTCGTGGGTTCGAGCCCCACCTCGGGCTCAATTCCCGAGGTTCCCAGGATTTGGGAGCTTCTACACATTTTTTTGCTTTGATAAAGAATTCTGAAGATATATTTCCATCAGAATTTTCTCCTTTCTGATGACAGGATAAGACAAGCGAGCCTCGGTTGCCGATAAGCTAGCTTGATAAGCCTAGTGTCTTGGCGGATAAGTCATTACTCAAGCTACTCTCGCTTCCTTCACTTCAAAGGTTTATCAAAACGGAAGGCTCTTCTTGGAGATTATTTCTTGCATTTTCACCCGCCTGTTTGGGAGGTAGAATTTCACCTTTAATTTTCTCCCTCTGGTAGCAAATTCTGTTCTCTCATGGTGCAGGGTCAAGGTTCTCACATCAGCACATGACATAGCCAGCCAGTTAAGCAGTGCCCACGTTCAGATGCGCGCTGAGCATCCTGCTGAGCATCTGACGTGCTACACTCTGATCATCGACGCGTGAGGCTGTAGTATGGCTCACGCTCTTTAAAGATTCTTTCCTAATCCCGTGTTAGCAGTTCTTGGATATACTATTCATTGGACTGTTAAGTGACGGGGAGTTTGTTGCCAACTACCCATTATTTAACTTACAAGCAGATACGTCACATGTTTACAAGATGAAAGTTCCTTAGCAACGGCACTTTCTATGGCACTTTTGGATCTCACGCGGTCGAAAACCGGGGAAAGACAGGAATGACAGGAATGACAGACGTTCCTTGCCGCAAAAGCAATGTTTCCCAGGCTGGACAGAATCACGTATGGGCCAAAGCCATTCATGTCCAGAACGGACCATAACAACCGCAGGAGTCGGCGTGAGAAGCATACCAGTCTACATTGCTTTATTTTCTCTGTGAGTAGTCAAGTGTCTATAGTGGCTCCTACAATCTCAGATTGAGCAGTATTCTCAAATCTTTGAACACACTCAGCATGACTGTATCGACGGCCGGAAGCACACGGCTGTCACGGTCGATTCCGGTTCCGGGATTTGGGCAAGTCGCATAATTCGGTTGTTTTTTCTGCTTGCACCACGCTGTCAATCTCCCGCAGATCTGAATAAGTTTGACAGGCATACCCCAGCCGAATATACCTACCAATCAAGGTCCCAGTCCCAGAACTGAACCTCGCGATGCATACCTCATCTCGTCTGACACTAGAACAACTGGGGAAGGATAAGCATTCATCCAACGTCAGCTTGGCTAACATAAAGCTTCGGCATCCAAAATGCTTGTTTCTGTATACTCGATCGTTTTGACCCTTGGTTTTGACCCTTGGTTTTGCATCATAAATTTAATTCCAAGCTCAATTTTGACATTTCCTTCCATCATGGCTCCTACTAGCTCCAATCAGAATGCTCCATATGGCAGAAGACTGATGCCCGTTGTGCTGGATGATGTTGCAGCAAATGATCCAACCCGAGTCTTTGCTGCAATTCCCAAGTCAGCCAATATCAGCGACGGTTTTCGAGATGTCTCTTATTCCGAAGTTGCGAATGCAACTAACAAGATGGCTCGGTGGTTTCGAGAGACTTTTGGAACTACATCAGAGAGAGAATTCGAAACTTTGACTTATATCGGGGTCTCAGATCTTCGGTACTCAATCGCCCAGTATGCAGCAATCAAGTCCGGCTACAAGCTGCTTTTCCCATCGCCGCGAAATTCTGTTGCAACAATTTTATCTCTGATAGACCAGACCCAGTCATCAAACTTGCTGTACTGCCAGGAGCTAGCTCCTCTAATCCACGATATTATTCAAAGGAGGCCAGATATCAGAGCAACGGCAGTCGAGAGCCAAGAAACTCTCCTTGCAGCTCCTCACGATCCGTTCCCATACACGAAGTCTTTTCGCGAGGCTCTCGATGATCCCATTGTCATCCTGCATTCATCAGGCTCTACAGGCATGCCGAAGCCCGTGGTTATGACGAATGGGACCTTTGCGGTGCATGACAATGACCGAAATTTCCCACATGTTGAATGGAGGACGAATTATGATCTGACCATCTGGGATTTCCACGGCGAAATACAACGCACATACTCGCCATTTCCACTATTTCATTTAGGAGGCTTCCTCTACCAGATCATGTTACCGATATATACGAACAGCATTCCGGTGTATGGCCCACCTCTTGCGCCACCCACTGCTGCCCTGATAGCCGAAATTCTGGAGCGGCAGGACATTCGTGTGAGTTGTATTGCAATCTTTTACGTACTGATTATGCGAAAACTTCATTGCTATGGCCTCAAAAATATTTGTACTGACCCATTCGTGTTTGTTAGGGTTCCATGATGCCACCGTCACTCGTGGAACAACTTCTACACGAGCCGAGAAGTTTCGCCAATTTGAAAAAGTTGGAATTCCTTCTCTACGCTGGAGGGCCGCTTTCGGAGACTGCAGGAGATGAAATGAGCAAGTACACGATGCTTGGTCAGTTTTACGGGTCGACAGAGACGGGCCCCGTCAGACAGCTCGCTCCTCTGCCAGGAGACTGGGCATGGATGCACTTTCACCCTAATGTGAAACTTCGTTTCGAACTCTCGGCCGATGATGCTTACGAACTAGTCCTCCTGATGGACGAGACTACGAGAGACAACACGGCCCTCAATCATAACTTTCCTGACATCAAAGAATGGAGAACGAAAGACCTGTTCAGGCGCCATCCAGAGAAGCCCAACCTGTGGCGCTTTCACGGGAGGAATGACGACATCATAGTTCTCTCAAATGGAGAAAAGTTTTACCCAGTACCGATGGAAACAGCACTTCTAGCTCATCCAATGATCGCAGGAGTCATTGTGACAGGAACGAGACATTTTCAGCCTGCGCTCTTGGTCGAGCTCAACCCAGATGCCCAGAATGATCCCCAGGCACTCGAGAAAATCTGGCCTGCTGTCGAAAACGCCAATGCTGCCGCTCCAGGCCAGGGACGAGTCGCAAAGTCAAAGATCATGATAGCAAATTCCAAGAAGCCTTTTATTCGGTCTGGAAAGGGAACTGTTGTTCGAAAATTGACGGAGACCTTGTATGCAGAAGAAATTGATGGGATATATTCCGAGAAGCAAGATACACAAGGTGACATGACGGAAATAGAGCTGCAAGCAGCGAGCTTCCAGCTAGATGACATCCGCCGTTTTGTTCGTCAGGTCGTGACACGGAGCTTAGCAAGGTCCGATATTGGGGATGCAGACAACTTCTACAGTTATGGACTCGACTCAATGCAGACTATTGAAGCAGTCAAGATGCTGAAGTCGGGGCTGGGCGGTCATCGAGATGCTTCCCAACTGTCGTGGATATCTCCTAGCACCTTTTACAAACAACCATCTATCGTTGAACTTGCTGATGCTTTGCTGTTGTTTCTCAGGCAAGGTGCTGTGCCTAAGGACCAACTCCGGATAACAAAAATGTCAGAGGTGTACAACAGAATGATCAAGAGTGTGCCAACTTCACCTCCTCGGACAATCAAATCGGCTCCAAAAAAATTCTGTATTGCCATCACTGGCACAACTGGGTCGTTCGGTGCTGTGGTTCTCGCTGAAATTCTGCAATCAGACTCAGTCTCCAGGGTATTTTGTCTGAACCGTTCTGCAAGAGCCAAACAGAACTGGCTATCGAAGCGGGAATCGCAAGACCGAGACACCACAAGGATCACATTTCTCACAGTCGACATGGCACTGCCAACTCTGGGGCTGAGTAGTGCTGAGTTTGATGATTTGAGTGACAGTTGTGACTTGGTGTTACATAATGCCTGGAAGGTGGACTTCAACCAGACATTATCGTCTTTCGAGGACAACATCAGGAGCGTATTGAATTTTATCGCCTTCAGTGCCGGTAGTCCACGTAGGCCGCGAATTGTTTTCATATCATCGCTGAGCTCTGTTGGACCATGGGTTCGTTCAGGCCAAGCTTCACGCACTGTTCCTGAAGACACAGTCTTGGACCTCGACACAGCACTGGATATGGGATACTCCGAGTCGAAGAAGATCGCAGAGCGAATTCTGGATACCGCTGCAGCACAATGTCAAGTCCCAATTTCGGTTCTCCGCGTTGGGCAAATATGCGGTTCCACGAAACCAGGAGGCTCTCCCTGGTCAAATCGTGAGGTAGTTCCTGGCATCATTCAAACGTCCAAATCCATCGGCCTAGTACCCAATGATCTCCAGCAAGTGGACTGGGTACCAATCGACACCCTCGCTTCAATAACGCTAGAGCTTTGTCTCCATGACCTTGAAATGGGGAGTCTTGGGAAACCCTCCTACTATAACGTTGTCAATCCTCACAAGACTGCTTGGTCAGATCTCGTGCCCTGTATCCAAGAGCACTGTGGGCCGGAGGCGAAAAGCGTCCCTTTGACGAAATGGATGGCGGTATTGCGGACTCTTAAGACTAGGGATCCGAAGGAGATGGAATTGAAGCCGGCTCTCAAGGTTATGCCTTTTTTCTCGTTGATCGCATCGCGTGGGCCGCACGTGGTTTTTGAGACAGCAGCCAGCGAGAAGGCGAGCAAAAGCATGTCAGAGCTCAAAGCTATCGATGCAAGATTGGTTAAAATGTGGCTCCAAATTTTGGCGTGATTGATAGCAAGATGTTCATGAAAATATAATTGTTTGCCCCTCGGGGGTGTTGTTGATCCAAGTACTCGTGCTAAGCGAGGCCATCCACTTGGCACCATTTTGCAATCGAGAGCGTGCTGGAAGATTGAGTCTTGGGGTAGAGGAGCAATTGACGGAGTCACCACAGGTAGCTTAATCGAGTCTTTCCAGAGTTCCCATGTGAATCGAGGCTGTGCAAGTCTCGGTGCAGTATGCGGTCACGTGTTCAGAGCCATTTGCGAGCACATGATATCAGCTTTTAGCTTAAAAGTCTAATTCGCACCAAACAGGAAACGCCTTTCACGTACATCTTTGCTTACCTGAATATGGCCTGGATTGATGGCAAGATCTTGGCACGATCGACTTCATCTCACCTCACTCTTTAACATTCTCTCTTAATGTCTGGACATCTCTGACTTGGGAGGAAGACGCATCTCAGTACGACACTCCTAGGAACGCCATGGCCGACATTGCAGCTCCGTTCAGACCGCCCCAACGCGCTGTTACGCGAACATACAGAAGACCTTACAAAAAGTCGACCAAGGTATCTATCACTATATAATATACTACCCTCACATGAGTCACATGTCAAAGTTTTCTGACACCTCCAGGGCTGCTGCCAATGCAAAGCTCGGAAAATAAAGGTATGAGCGCCACGAATGACTGTAATGGAAAGGCTCCAGCTAAAGGAAACAGTGCGATGAGATTTATCCGTGCTCGAATTGTCGGAAGAAGTTTGTGGACGCCACATGCTGCAAATACACTTCTACGTCCCATCTGAGAAGCCGTCCTTCAGATTCTGCCCAAACCGATTCCTCAAGCACAAGTAGTGTCTCGAAGTCGCCTCTACCTCGATCTCTTTCCGTCACACCGGTCGGGGTCAGTTCATCAAATTTAGTAGAGCTCCGCCTAATGCACCACTACACCAAAAGTGTATTCAGCCGGCCCTCGCGAATATCAGGAGCTGCACTGTACCACTCTCTTTGGGACTTCGAAATCCCACAGGTGGCATTCTCCAGTGAACTTGTTCTGAATGCCCTACTTGGGTTAACATCGTTGAATCTGCTTTCCCTACACCCGGACGATCAGGCACTATCTTCGTCAGCATGGTCTTATTTCAACAAAGCTGTCATACTACAGCGGACGGCGCTCGATACAATGGAACGACGGAATGCTGAGCCGATGATAATTGCAGCTGTCCTACTAGCGCATTACAATTGGCTCGCCTCTTGCAGCGAGGACAACCCCCACCCGAAGAAGCTGGAAGTCGAAACATACAACATGTGTAAGGGCATACTGAATCTAGCTCAAGAGAGCGGCCCTTGTCTTGAAAAATACAGTTCCATCCCAGAAGTTGTTGTTGAAGTACCGGCAGAATCATCACTTGATCAGAACTTCATTGATCTTGCTGCCGAAGACATGGGGACTCTGCTCGAAAGTCTCGAATATCGGAACATACACCAGGAGGGTAAGGATGCCTGCCATAAATTTGCTGATGAAGTCATGAACATATATACACTCATCGCTTCTGGCTGCAAAGACAATGCTGGTCTGGAGCAGAAAATGGTTACCGTTCTGCACAGAGTGCCTGAATGCTTCGTTCAACTGCTTGACGTTGGAGATCCCATAGCACTGGCTCTCCTGGCTCGAAGTATCATATGTTTGGATCTTCTTGATGATTCTTCAGCGTGGTGGGTCCACGGCGCTGGGAGTTGTAAAGTTCCACCAAAGGCCATAAATGGTATTCTTAAAACCATGCCCATTGAATATAGGTGGACGATGGACTTTCCTCTGAGAGTGGTCGCAAAGGAGGTCAAGATCAACCACGATTTTGGAAGAAACTGAAGCCATTCAAGCAAAGACAAGGATGTCGCCTGACTGAAGTTGCATTTGGATTATACATAATTCTTGAGCTGGGGAACTGCATATGAGAAGACATCTTCCGCATCATACTCCTTCTTCAACGCCAGAACATCTCGACAATTAGAACCATAAAGCCTTGACAGAGGTGCCGTGCCAGGTTTCAAGACTGGACGGTCCAATGAGATGTACGTTCCCGGTAGCAGATTACTGCTCTCGGTTTTGCCAAGCGCTGCCCAGGTGTCGGTCGCCCACGCTACTGAAAATTCTCTGTTCTTAATATCGAGCGCGTAGCCTATGATCTCCAGCATGAAGTGCTCGTCTCGTGTGCCGAATACAGAGTTGGTGTTTGGGAGTGCTGAGGCACCCTTCAGTTCATGAACAACGAACATGCAACCTGGATCTCCTGGCATCTTCACCAAGCTGTCGGCAATGACATCCGCCACTTCGCTCGTGATCTTTCGAAAGCTGTGAGTGTAGCCTTCTCCATGGACACTTTCCGGAACCAATGCAGCATTTGAGTGCAGATATTCAGGGACTGTTGACAGAACCACAGTATTCATGACTACTGTTGCCAGCGCCTCGATTTTCTGTAGCCAGGCCTTACCGGCTTCAACATTCTCAGAGCTCCACATGAAAGAAATGCACATAGCTTTTCCGTTTGGGGAGTTCACAACCATCTGTTGTATAACAAGCTCGGCCGGCATGCCCTTTGCTGACAGTTCGAGATATCCGGAATTGAACCTTTTGAAAGTGTTGGTAAGGTCTTGAGAATCGAGAACAAGGGTTCCCGTCAGGACCTGTTGATATCAGTCTCTCCCCACGGTCACCAATCTAGAGCGACGATAGCTTACGTTCTTCAGCGGATAAACCTTGATCTCGAGTTCGACGATGACTCCGAACAGTCCTCCACCACCTCTCAGACCCTTCAAAAGACGTTCATCCGCAACAATCAGCTCCCCCTTCGAATTAACAAGCTTCGCGCCGACGATCTGATCAACGCCAAGACCCCAATGTCTCGAAAATGACCCGTATCCTCCATAAGTCGACCAGCCGACATATCCAACTGAGCCAACAGCTCCAACGGGTGTCGCTAATCCCTCTTTATCTAATGCTATCGCAAGATCAGACTGCAAGATGCCTCCCCCGATCTTTGCTGTCCTTTTATCAGCTGATACATTGATTGATGAAATGTCTCGCATGTCGATTGCCAAGGCATCTTGAGCAAAGGCTGCTCCAGACAGGTTGTGACCGCCAGTACGAATTGTGAATCTGATCGAATTGGAGACTGCGAATTTGACAAGGAGGGAGACATCAGCTGCGGATTGAGGTCGAACAATTGCTATTGGCACAGCTTCTTGATCGCGGGCGAAGATTTGTCTGAGAGATGTGTATCCTTGGGAGGAAGGTGTTGCGTAGGTGATGTGCTGATGCTTCTCAAGGAAACTCTCGAGGGTAGTGAGGTTCGCGTCTGCCATGGTCGATTGAATAGATTATGAAGAAAAGACGGAATACTGCGAGTTCAAGATTTTACAAAGACGTCTGGTACCGTATTTATACCACAGATCAACTCCTCAGCTCCGCTCCAAAGTCCCGCACGGGCACAAGGTCTTATTTGATCGTCTATCTGGATCGAATCACGCATGGACAAATGTTGTTGCTTGTACATGCCTAGCTCTTACACCTGCAAATGTCAACAGAGAACAAGCAACACAGTTCTACAGCCAATTTCCGTAAAGTGATGGCCATTCGTTACAGGTGTTTTGAACAGGGGGCACCAATGGCGAACGCGAAGCAAAATCATTGGTTGAATATCCGGGGGCCAAGACTCTTCTGGTCAAGCGTCAGTTGTTCGGTCAAGTTGCTTATGCGAGTGCAGGTGCAAGTGCTGACACACCTACAATAGTGCTAACGTTGGCAATATTGAGAATTTGTTGGAGAGTTCTTGGTGCAGCCAAAAGAATGTGGGAGCCGCCGGAGGTTGCACGATAGGAGAGCCGAACGAGTCTGTCAGAGGTCATCGGCTCTCAGCTTCTTCTCCGTATGTACCATCTATGACGTGTATTGTTGCTCACTATGTTCTTGCAAGACATGATAATGTGGTTTAGATGGGAGCCGAATTTGCTTCAATTCAGATGCTAGAAAATGTGTGTGATTACATGATCGGTGAAATGCTACACTTGGGTCGAACCTTGAACAAGAGATGCACTCAGTACTTTCCACTGAGCTTCACCAAACCAGCATCCTCGTTCTCCTTCTTGCTCTTCTGACTCCACTCTGGCGCCTCGTCAATTCCATCGTCCTCTTCCTTATCACCTTGCTCCTTCGTGTGATGTACTGTGGTTGTGTTATGCTCAGCAGGCGAGTAAATAGTGTACAAGATCTTAAAAACAACGTTAATCCACTTCAATGCCCAAGAAACTTCGGGGCAAGGAAATACTAACCAGAGGTGAGTCTCCAGTGTTGATAAACTGGTGCTGCGTTCCAGCGGGCACCACCATCAAGTCTCCAGCTTCCACATCTTGATCCTTCCCATTGATGGTAGCTTTCCCTTTACCGGACGTGAAAGTTAATGCTTGGTCAACGGTATGGACTTCATCTCCAATGTCTCCTCCTACAGGAATAGTCATTAGGACTACCTGAGAATAGAGTCCAGTGAACAGCACTTTTCGGAACTCTCCAGAGGATGCCGGCAATTTAGAGGTCATCTTAGGAAAGTAGACCACTAAATGAGGGTTAGTGTCGTGAGTGTGCTTTAGAGAAGATATCCTTACTCTCATGAGCTGGTGGACTCGAATTTGGCTTCTGAGATGCCATGGTGCGAGTTTGTCTATGATAGAATAAGAATAGGGAGGTCTTGGTCGATACGCGGAAACTACTGCGCAGAGAAAGAGTTCGTGAGACTTTTGAAACGAACATGAAGTATGAATCCCCCACTGAAAAAATGATAGAGACTGGATTATAAGAACTTTCTCAGGAACAGGTGATATTGGCTGATTGGTGATGTCATGACATCGCTGGATCGCCTCGGGATTCATGCCATAGAAACATCCCGGAAACACTTTGGGTCCAGCTTCAGCCTGGACCCTGAAGAAATATCCATAGATAATTGACAACGGGCGTCACGTATATCGAAACCTGGCAGTTCGTTTTCGGATTAGACTAAACCTTTCAATTCCGTGACTCGCGAGTCGCGATGGGCAAAAGAAACATTATCAAAACCCAAAAGCAGATCAATCTCCGATTGTCGGGCCGGATTAACTATCCGCCATCTCGCCGTTCAATTTCTAGGGATCATTCGAGATTCATTTGCACCTTCTTTGAGACATGCAACATACAATGAACAGCTTCTCCCGGTCATTATCGAGTCTTACTCGCAACGATGCAGCTTGGGTATGCTCATCGTGTGCGAAGAGCTCCCGGCGCAATGCCTCCACGCCATTCTTCAAACCATCCATGAGCAACCGGACCATCTCCAATTCCTCAAAACCCAGACTGAATGTTGCACCGACGATGGAGCAATTACGGGCACCATTCCATAAGAAAAATGCCTCAACATTATACTATACTCTCAGTATCATTCTAGGGACTGTGGCCTTTTCATATGGTTCTGTGCCGATGTACAAAATGGTCTGTTTGGTTCAACACCCCCGCCACGACCAGCACGTTTAGCTAATGCCTCACAGATCTGTCAAACCACCGGCTGGGGAGGCCAACCGATCAAAGCACCTGGCCATGGCGGAAGTGATGATGGCGGCGACCCCTCCACCCGACTCAGACCAGTCACATCTGCGAAACGTATACGAATCACATTCAACGGATCTGTATCGGATGTCATGCCCTGGAAGTTCGTTCCCCAACAGCGCGAAGTACGAGTCCTTCCTGGCGAAACAGCTTTGGCCTTCTATACCGCGACGAATAGATCGGACGATGATATTATTGGGGTGGCAACGTACAGTGTGACGCCTGCACAGGTGGCGCCATATTTCTCAAAGATCCAGTGTTTTTGCTTCGAGGAGCAGAGACTGAATGCTGGGGAGACGGTGGATATGCCGGTATTCTTTTATATCGATCCCGACTTTGTGAATGATCCGAACATGAGGGGTATCGAGCAGGTTACGTTGAGCTATACCTTCTTCAGTAAGTTATTCTTAGGACCACAATATGGCGAGGTGCTGATTATGAGCAGAGGCTAGATACGATAACAATGGGCAATTGAAGCCATATGCGTAAAGAAGCTTATGTTGTACATTCTGTAGTATATGCATTGGGTGGCGTTCAGGATCAAATATGGTGCTGGGCTTTTGTTGGCCCTGAATCATTTATTTTACTCTATCCAGGTCTATTTATGCTAGCCTTGACACCCTTCTGCCCATAATCCAAGTCTCCCTTATCTGTCCAGTCTCACTTAGAACAACGAAGTCCCCTCTCTTTCCAACATGCAGGGTACCTCGATCCTGCAAGCCCATCGCATTTGCCACGTTTTCAGTAACACATCTGACAGCTTGTTCGATTGGGATTTCAGCCCAAGCCATGAGATTCCTCACGCACTCATCAAGACCGATACAAGTACCAATGAGAGTGTCAGTGCCCTCAATGGTGACTTTATTCCCCTCCTTGAGCTGGTTGAAGGGGATCTGAGCATGGCCAGGGTGTATGCCGTCAGGAAGGCCAGATAATTCAATGCTGTCTGTGATGAGAATACAGTGGCTAGGCGAGGACCTGTATGCAATGCCGACGATTCGCGGATGCAAGTGTATGGAGTCGGCGATAATGGAGAAATATGGCGGTGATGGGTCAGTTATGAGGCCTGGTCATATCAATGAGCTTCTCCACTCCATGGCGTACTGGAACGGTCAGACTCACCTGGAAGTCCAGGTTCACGATGATGCAGTGGGTTCATGGCATTAAAGGTGTGTGTGATGAGATTTGCGCCTGCTTTGAGACCGTCTAGCCCTTGCTGGTGATTCGCGGCGCTATGTCCCATGGACACATGGACCCCATACTGCTTCGTCAATGTCTCGATATGCTTGAGTGCTCCTGGTAGTTCAGGAGCAAGTGTCAATACTTGAATGGAACTTTCCAGATTTTCTTTCCCATATATTGATTCAAGCGATGCCGTTTCCGGGATATGCATGTTCTTCGCATCATGAGCACCTTTCTTCGACGGTGCTAGAAATGGTCCCTCAACATGTGCTCCAAGTACCGAAGCTGAGTCTGGAGAATCCTGTGGCTTGAGATACGGTAGAGCCCCTCTAAAAACTTCGGGCGAGACTGTGGGTATCGTTGGATAGAATCCTGTAATTCCGGTGGAAGGAAGATAGCGAGCGAGCTTTCTTACGCCAGCTTGGTATGTTTCTGGCTCGCTGTAGTGGGCAAAGTGGAAGCCGAGGGCGCCATTGGTTTGAAGTTCTAGGAAGCCAGGAGAGATGATAGCATTCTGCAGGTCGACTTGTTCCGTATCTGGTGGGATTGGGGAATTGGGTATGATGAAACCAGATGAGTCGATTGTGAGGGGAGAGTTGACCAGTGTCCCCTCTAGGCATTGCCGGCAGTTCACAAACTGCTTCGCGGAAGACATTCTCAAGTTCTCTGGATATTCTAGACTATGGAATAAATCTTGGATACAGGCAAGTCTGCTTAGGATTAACGAACCATCTCTGAACATAGCAAGAAAAGGTAAGATGCTCTAGGACTTACAGAAGGCAAAGTATATTGATGTAAAGTAAAGTTAAGGCACTCCAGGATCTCGATGTCAAGAATTGCAGGGTAGCCTTGGCATTTATATAAATATAAATACAAATACAATTGATCTTTGCACCGACCAATACGGAACGAGTGCGCAACGTTACTCAAATCGAGAGAGACGATGTTACCCCGCGGAGCCCACTATCGGGATATTTACGTGACAAGGGTTTAAATCTCGCTTCCACTAGCACATTGCAGTGGGGAATGAAAAGGGGTTGAAGCTTCACCTCGCGTCCGCTCTTCAATTCTCAAGTATTTTGTAAATTCTTCTTAAAAGAAGCATTCTAGCTTCACAGATAAGATTTGTGTAATCATTGTTATGGCTTTGTCTTGGAAGAGCCTTAACAGAGCTGTTCGTCAGCCGCAAACCCATTCCCGACCCGAAATGACATCACCCGCAGCCACTTAAAGCGCGTCCCTCAACTTGGAACGGGAAAGCTCGATTGTTACTTTCAACGTAAACAACATTCCACTCCAAGTCGTCTTTTCTGTAATCTCTGCTATTCGCTTCTGTCTTTGACTTTTTGTTTTCCACATTTGCTGTACGAGGTTCTTCAAACTTATAAAACTAGAAAATGCCCGCATGAGCTATCTGGCAAAGTAGAACTCGCTCGTTCATAGATTTTCTACATGGCGTCCGAAGACCAGAAGACAGTTCCAGGTGGACACTACTCTGGGGCGAACCCCATCCCAAATATCCAGAAATTCGTCGAGAGCCTCGACGCGGATAAGAAAGAACGGGATAGGAGGATCAACGAAGGCTTGACTAGTGGAGAGATCAAGGACCATGTGGTACCAAAGGCTGGAGTTGCCGGTACGCGGAAGAAGGTCACTGATCCGACGACTGGTCGAGAAGTCGAGATCGAGGATGTCAACAAGGACTTCATGAGAGCTGTGGAAAGTCCTCAGGTGAGGCCCTCGTCATGTTGAATTTGACAGAACTGAATTTTGTAACCCAGCTATCCGTTCCGAACGCAAATGTTGACAAGAAGACCCATGTGAATACCGACGGGACGCAGTCAGGCGAAGAGTATAGATTGAACCAAGACATCACCGCACCTCCGGATCCGGTGGAACCTAACACTACCTCAGACGTTCCCATTCATGGCGAAAAGACCAATATCCTCTTCCATCCCACGCCATCCACAAGTTATGAGCCCATGTATGAGGCCCTGGAAAGGAGAACGTACATCTTATGTGCAGGCGTGCTAGTAGCTATCGTTATCTTAGGAAAGTTCTTTGGCGGCGCTCTCCACGGGCTCATTCCATTGGGTCTTTGCATCACTTCGGGAATCCATCTTTGGATGAAAGACCTTGTCAGGAGAGGACGAGCACAAGAATGGAGCACGGAGAAAACCCGTGGAGAAACTGTATGTGCCCCGAGAGAACAAGTTTTGGTCCATAGTTGACACTTCAGGCAACTGCAAACCTCATACCAGAATCAGTCGAGTGGATGAACACTTTCTTGGGCGTGATGTGGGGTCTGATTGATCCGGACATGTTTGCCTCTGTTGCGGATACTCTCGAAGATGGTAGGTGTTCTCCGAGTTTTTTGGTCCACGTACAGATTGTCTGAGGAGGATTGTGGCCTTTGCCCTCCACTTGCGACAAGTCTCGCGTTTCCTGATCATCTTGGCACTCTTCGTTTCTGCTCGGAAGGGCAATACTGACTCCGAGTTTCTCCATAGTCATGCAGGCATCTGTTCCCAGCGTCATTGAAAATGTTCGAGTTGCCGAGATCAATCAGGGCAATAATCCTTTCCGAATACTTAGTCTTCGAGCTTTGCCAGATGGGCATGTCTCGGAGATGAAGAATGTCATTCACAAACAAAACGAGAAGACGAAAGATCTTCAAGAATTGGCAGCTGATGAAGAAGGGGGAGATTATTACAACCTGGAATGCTCGTTTGCGTATCATGCGTCACCAACAGGGGCGGGCACTTCAGAGAAGGCGAAAAATATGCACATGCAGCTGGTGTTCTATCTTGGCATCAAGGGATTATTTGGAGTGTGAGTCTCCAATTACCCCCAATCATGCTAGTATGAGTGCGAGGCTGATAATTATACAGGCCACTTCCCATTTTTGTTGAACTTCAGGGCTTAGTTGGGACCGTTAGGCTCAGACTTCAGATGACTCCTGAAGCACCATTCTTGAAAGCTATCACTTTTACCCTCATGGGCTTGCCGAAAGTCCAGGCTGGCTGTGTCCCATTACTAGATGCAGGAATCAACATATTAAATCTGCCATTGATATCGAACTTTGTCAACTATGCAATTGGTAGGTCGGACTTCCGCTGCGCTGGGTCTTCTGCACAATACTCTCAGGCGCCCCCACTGACATAGTGCTTACAGGTGCTGCTGCGAACGAGTATGTTGCGCCTAAATCTTTGAGTCTCGACATGACCAAGCTTCTGAAAGGCGATGACATCCAAAAGGATACGGAAGCACTAGGCGTTCTGTGGATTCGAATTCATAAAGCTACTGGTCTCAGCAAACAGGATCAACGTGGGAGTAAAGGTGGGGGAAGTGACCCATATATAACAGTCAGTTTCTCGAAATACGGCAAGCCGATGTATTGCACTCGTGTTATTCAAGACGACTTGAACCCGGTTTGGGAAGAAACGTGTGCACTGCTTGTTACGCCAGATCTTATAAAAGCAGACGAACAACTTTCGATAGAACTATGGGACTCAGATCGAGCTACGGCAGATGACGTTGTTGGTAAGGTCGAACTGTCGATGCAGAAAATGATACAACACCCTGGAAAAATGTACCCTCAGGTATCTCCGCTTCGAGGTATGCATCAGGAGAAGTCCATGCCGGGTGAGCTTCATTGGGAAGTTGGATACTTTGGCAAGCCGCAATTTAGGCCAGCTCTCAGATCTCATGGAAAGGACATCAACTTGCCTGACCAACTCAAAGACAAGAAAGAACTACAAGACGAAAAGGGATCGCTCGACACAGCAGCGGAAGAGGCTGTTGTGAACACCCCTCCAGATCCTTTATGGCCTAGCGGAATTTGTAGCGTGATCGTGCACCAGATTGTGAATCTGGAATTTCAACACCTCAAAGGAAGTCAAGGAAAGCGCAAGGGTAGGGAATTCGAACCTGCCCAGCCGAGCGGAGAAAACAAGGACGAAGAACACAAGAAGCTTCCCAGCGGCTATTGCACCATCTTGTTCAATGACGATTTAGTAAGTCAGCCACAACCTCCTGATAATGAGTGTTGGCTAAGTTACGATAGGCCTACAGAACTCGTACAAAGGCTGTGAGCAGTAAGCCAATCTTCAATGCCGGTACGGAAAGATTTATGAGAGATTGGAGATCTGCAATCATTACAATCACTGTCCGAGACCAGCGCATGAGACAGGTAGGTTACCTTCAACCATATTCTTCTTCTTGATGTCAATTTCCCGGGCAATTTATAGGTCGAAGCCATATAGAGCGAATAAAGCGGAAGGACTTTACTGACCTGGAGGACTTCTTAGCACGATCCTATCCTTGGTGTAGTTCCATTGAAGCTGTCCGACATCCTCCAAACTAGCTCCCAAGTTACCAGGTGGTACCCACTCGATGGTGGCATTGGATTTGGTCGAATCAGAATTTCACTCCTGTTCAGATGTATTGAGACGCGGCTCCCACCGAAACAGCTGGGTTGGGACGTCGGAACCTTCGAATTTACCTCGGACAAAATACTTGCCACCGGATTCAGCGCAAATGGCAAACTGAAATTGAGAACTGGAGGTAGCTCCGGCAAGATCGGTAGGGCCCAGTGCAAGAAAACTGAAGATGGCGATGGCATCTACTGGGACGTGCTTGATGAAGAAGGCAATAATAGGGTCAGACTTCCAGTCAAATACAGATATCGCTCGCCGGTCATATTTGAGTTTCACTCAGCAAATAAAAGGGGTTCTGATGCTTATGCCGTAATTTGGCTCCACCACCTCGAAGACAACAAGGAGGAAGATGTCAATATCCCAATCTGGAAGACCGATAAAGGAATGCGGTTGACACAGAACTACATAACCGAAGAAAACTTCAAGGAAATTCCAGATATACGGATCGAGGAAATTGGGCGACTCCATTTCCGGGGACGATTCAAAGCGGGTATGGACCAAGATCATAGCGCATTCGTCACCGACAACGACTCTCGGGAGACTCAAGAGACTTGGGAAGCTTGCAATTCCGATGGTGTTCGCGATACCATCGTCACCAAAGAATTACCTGAGGCAGTGCAAGAATTACATGACCAGTCTTTGACTCAAGGACGTGATGTATTATCTCAAGCAGACGAGGGAGAGAAGCAGAAGTGGATGGCTAAGGATGGGACAGACGTACGTACCAGAAAAGCCCAATTTGTTCTCTTTGTCATTTTCTCGGGAATTTCGAGCCTCTGAAAACATGTATTGTCCATTTCATAAAGCATACCTAGTAGGCGTTTACTTACACCTCATTGTGTAGTGGAGCGGAGCGTTTGGCCAGGACCCTGCTCGACTTGCGGACCAAAAATTGCAGGAAAGAGAAAGGGAAGCAGAATACAACGGCAAGACTATTGGTGGCCAAAACAAGGATGTGAGTGAGGACGGGGATGAGTCTTCTGGCTCTGATACTGATGCAAGCGATCTCGGCGTACACGACGCAACCAATCACGAAAAAATTGAAGAAGATCAGACAACTGATGGGTCACAGTCGGCTGTCAGTAATCAAACCGATGCAGAGGCTACAGCTAACACTGGGACCGCGACAAGTAGAGAATCCCATACGAGAGTGGCGGGCAAAGGTCTCCTGTCTCGCGCGAAGGATCCAGTCAGGCAGATCAAGAATTACAACGAGGACAAGTCAGAGCTACACCGTAAGCATAAGGGTCTTATGCAATGGAGACCAGTACGAAACCTCCAGTTTGCAAAGAACGAAGCGAAATTCGCTGTTAGAAGAACGTTGAACAAGGGCACCTTGCAAGGAAGGAAACCTGATGTTGAGTCGGAATTCTGATTTCATGCGTGACGGAAAATGAGTATCAGGCATAGCGGGACTGTAAGGTTGCATATTCTTGGGGCTCCAAGCTCGCAAAAAATACAGCATGCCACTTAAGATATAGAATTGGACTCGATTGATCTCATCGACTGACTGTTCAGTGACCACTCGGTTCTCGCTTAGAATAGGCTGCCTTTCGATGTCAACTTTGGCATTTGCTTCTTTTTTCTCTTGGCGATCAATGATTATGAGATTCAACGTATATGAAACCTGCCCCAACGATTGAAAAGTATACATTGATGGAAATTCGGAGTATCCATAGCCACAATCTTCCGTGTTCTGGAAAGACGTTCTTTTGGCCACAAGTTATAAAGCGCTAGGAGCTCGCCTGAAATCACGACAAAGAGTTCCTTTTGAATTCGACAAACCTTGCTTGCAAGCCAGATGACAATCTGGCTTTCTGTTGCAACACACCTAAATAAAGCCTCGAGGTCGTTACCTAGGTAGATATTGAATGAGGGGCTGTCGGTAAACACCGGATAATCAAGTGGTTCGGCAGGCACGCCAGACCCCTCTCCGCCTCGTGGCAGCTATCAGACTCCACTCGAACCAAATATTGAATACCACGACTACGCCATATAAGACAGTCACGAACATCAAGTGACAACAAACCATTCAAGTTCAAGGACCTCGAGTTCACCTCTCAAGCTTCCCTCACCACGACATAAGATAAAAATCACCGACATAATCTTTGCAATCCCTTCAACACATAAAGTTACCATAATGTCACCACCACTGCCTCACTCGGACCTCCGTAAGATGATATTAGGAAGAGACCCAGAAGACAAGGATGGTACGCTGGCTATGCTTGAAGCAGATGATTTCTTTGAGATCAAGGAGCGCAAAACTTTACACTTTTTGGATCTACCGATTGAGATACACTGGAGATTCCTCAACTTTGTGTCTGACCTGGATACTATCAGTCTGACTCTGGCTTGGAATGTCATTACTTTCATACCACACATCCCCATAGCTTGCTTTGAGAGCTTGTATTTATATCTATATATCTATGTTGATTTCATATACCACTCACGATTTGACAATCAGCGACTCACTTTTCATTCTGTCAATTATTGCACATCTTCGAGTCCCCAGCTAACAATTCTCCTCAGTCGCAAACTCTACACCCGCTCTTTTGCTCTGACGCGCACTTACGACCTCAGCCTCTCATCCGGCTCTCCCTCCTCCCTCACACCTCACCCCCACCCCACAGGCTGCCGACACTGCGTTCCCGTACTTTACGCACTCGCACACTGCGAACTACATCACCACATCCGATGCTTCTTTCCACCTGAGTACACGCATTGCGTAAACTGCGAT
This sequence comes from Cadophora malorum, assembly GCA_017365405.1. Taxonomy (NCBI): domain Eukaryota; kingdom Fungi; phylum Ascomycota; class Leotiomycetes; order Helotiales; family Ploettnerulaceae; genus Cadophora; species Cadophora malorum. Next base: position 52,831 of record JAFJYH010000029.1, on the reverse strand, counting down.
CTGTACACTCTATGCGAGCAGAAGAATTTCAGCGATTCGAAGGAGATCTGTGGGCGCTGTAGAGTGGCGTATAAGAGGAGGTATAAGAGAGGGAGGAGGTTTGTGGATGTTAAGAAGGGGGAGGTAGGGAGGGTATGGGGAAGTAGGTTGGTCCTCCTTTGTCTTTCTAAAGACTTTGAAAGCTTTGGCTGATCATTCTCAGGTGGTTTAATGTATCTGGATGATCTGCTATGTTCAGCTGAGACACGACGCTGTGAAATTGTGCAGCCCGGAGACAGAATCTGTTGGTTGTGAACTTGTAAATTTAAGTATTCTTTTGCTGGGTAATATAGCGTTTGATTTTGATTGGCATTAGCAACATACGTACCAAGGAGATGTTTGGTGTTGGGAAAGGCTTGAATACTGGGGGCTTTTCTTAGGCTTTTCTCTCGTGCTTTTGGCATAGCTTTGATCTTTTGCAGCCTGTAACTCTTGGTGGTCTTATCACGTTGATATTAATTGGAAAGTGAAAACTCTGAAAGCTGTATTCCATTCCATGCCTTGAGATCTATCGAAATCCTGTTTCCAAATTCCGATCTTCTATATCCAATCCCCAACGATTCAGTCTAACGCTCCAGATACTCCGACAAAACAAAACAAACGAGACTAAGGGTATACAATTATTCAAACATTTCCCATTGACCTGGCTATCTGTAAATGCCAAGTTCCCAATGCCTCGCTTTCAATTCAGACAATGATCCTTGGTGTTACTACTCATCATCAACTTCATCCGGACTCTTTTCTCGTATCGGTACAGCAAGGCCATTCATTTCGGCGCAGTCAAGCTGTTCATCTGGACACCACGTTGAGATTCCTCATCCCCAGTTTCGTTGTACATCAGCTTCTCAGGTCTGTTCTTGCTGGTGCGGAACACAAAGTTGGCTTCGTGCCAGACGCCTTGGAAGCACACAGCTGGGTGCAGTATGGTCAAACAGCCACAGGCAATGATGATCATGACGCCTTCGAGGATCATGAATGCTACTTCGTCATCGGTGAACAGATGGCTGTCGAAACCTCCCGAAAGCTCGGCGACTCGGTAGGTACTTCGGATGAAGATGGTGAGAGTTGCGACGGCAAGACCTGGATGCACTTATTAGTCACTTGATCTTCAACCAAGATAGGAAGAGAATTTACCGATGAGAAAGGCCTTAAAGAGACGAGTGTTGACGATGGTCAGGTAGCGCGGGTTCCATTGTCCACGATGTTTTCGGACTCTGAATCCGAACTCTGTAGCAGCGAGTGTAAATAGTGAGAGGGAGACGACCTGGAAGACCAGACCAGCCATCATGATATTCCTCCCAAGATCACTTCCACTCTGGTCATCTGCTGTACTGGCGATACCACCACCGAGTGCTTGAAGAACGAGACAAATGATGTCGCAAGTGACGAAGAAGAGCGTATATGTGCGAGGCTTGAAGCGTGAGAGGTTCTCGCCGTACACGTTGACGATGCGTGCGAGACAGAGGTAGATCTAGAAGAATCTTGTTAGCGAGGTAAACAACGGAAAGTATCGGCAGACTTACAGAGGCGCTGAGAAGGGCTGGAGCGATTGTCAAAGTGACAAGATACATTAGGAAATTGTCATCGTTGAAAGGATCGTTGTGAAGCAGGATCCGGCCAATGTATCCAATGACTTCGAGGACTAGACCCATGACCATGGCAACCATGTACCCCCATGTTTTGTGCTTGATGCCTAGGAATATCTGTGCAACGAGGTAGATACCGAATATTGCTGCGAAAATTGCGTTGCCTGGTAGCGTAGGTATGTAGAGAAAGCTTGCCATAGACAGGTCACAGGTCTCTAGAGTACATAATCTAGGATTGTCGAGAAGTGTCTGGTTGCCGTATCCAGTTCCATGACCGTTTGAGTGGGTGAGGTTCGACATTCTCAAGGTGTCTGAAATGTAAAACTCGTATTATATTGATGCAAGAGTTTGGAAGACAGAAGATCAAGAAGGCTCGACTTTGCTTGCGCAGGCGTACTTTTCGATTGTTGTTGTTGGGAAGTACCCGTGGACCGGTACAGGCTTTGGGGAGAACAGGAATGGTGTGGTTTGGATGCATTTTGAAAGAAAGGGGGCACAACTTAACTTATAATTGATACTTGAGGCAGTGCACTAGATTTAGATATCTATTACCAAGAATAAAATACGTGCTGTACGAAACATGGGCCGTCCTTCTCACCGCGATGATGAAAGTCGCAGAATCGGACCCTACATGGCCGGGGCCGCGTATTGATGTTGAGATCGGGATAAACGGAGAATGTGCGACGCAGCAAATGAGCAGCGAGCGCTGCGTACGAAATCTGCTTTGTCAGACAAATCCGCCATTGTCATTCGCCAACTCGCAACTTTTGAAAGGGGCTTTACCGAGTGAGCCTCCTTCAACGCTAGGTCATTGGAATGATACTACCAAGATTTTGGCTCCCGCAGCGCTATATTCCTTCCTAAACGGATGTCTGGAACAGGCGCAGACAGACGTATGTTGCAGATCTGGGATTCGTCCGGGCAAGAGTTTTGTGCTTTGAAAGTGTCGCATGTGGTGCGAGAACATGAAAACGCCCAACACAAGACGCGACTTAATTCGCCATGATGAGGAGCTTTGGGAGCAGGAATCTCGCTGCTTAGGTCAAGCCTGACCGATAGTTTGATATATTTGCTTTTGTAACACGAGATTTTTGACCGGCCGGCTTGCCATGTCATCGAGCCCACTCGGCCCGGTCACTAAAATCTGACGGTTTGGGTGAGATATCCACCCTGTGAGGCGGGGTGAAATCCATCCGCAGGATATCAAACGTTCACTCAAATGGTGTCTGACCACCAATTCAAGACGGAGCGGACATGTGTTGCTTCGCGGTTGTTGGCGTGTAAACTTAAGGCCAAGTGAAACTACCAGTCGTTCATCCGATAGCTGACGATATTCAAAAATTTGCTCGGATCGAAAGTAAAATGAATTCTCGGGAGAAGGACGCCAAGACAAACCGCACTCGGTATTCAGATAAACTTCCTCGGTTTTCATTCTGACAGCTGTCTTATCACCTCGGGATAAGCACATACACTTCTGGCAGCACCGCGAAGGCAAATTATAAGGTTAAACGAAGTGTTCTGGAGCTCACTAGAGACTTTTCATGGTGACGAGATTTGTATGGAGGATTGAACGGCGCCAAGAAGTTGCTTACTGTGCGCGGCACGGAAGAGTACGCAAATGGATACAATGACGACAATAATTATCTTAAGATCAAATCGTCGGTATCACGATCAAAGATTGTTCGGTATTTAAAAGCAGTATTATTGTTAATCAGCTTTCTTAATGAATCTCCTGGAATGTATTTGACGTTCAGTCATTGGCTACTTAAACGGGGGTGTCACCAAGTGCTTTCGGTCAAACAGAATCAATAATCGACTTAGACGACCATGCTCAAAGCCATCTGAAACAGAGCCCGCAAATTTTCCAGCAGGATCCAAGAAGATTTTAGTAGGTGAATTGTATGTCATCGAATCATGCTTCATAATTCATACTACAAAGTGAGGACTAGCAACAATCTTCCTTTTCCGTTCTCAGGCCAAACGCCAGAACCAGGATCTCAGATATATGAGTTGTAAATCTATTCGAAAACGATAGCAGCCTTGATGGCGGTCTTGTTCTTCATAGCCTCCAAGCACTCGCCCCATTGCTCGAGCTTGTAGGTCTTGTTGACGATTCCCTCCACCTTGACCTTGCCGGAGTCGAGATAATCGATGGCGGCCGCTGCGAGAAGTCAGTGCCAACTCTTCAGGCGATCAAGAGGGAGAACTCACGGAACATGTAGGTCTCAGAGAATGAGCCCAAGATGGTGATTTCATCACCGAAAATCTTGCTTGGTGGCCAAGAGACACGAGCAGATGCGGAGTAAACACCGTAGACGACGAGCTTGCCGCCACTATACACATATTAGGATTCTGTTACACAGGGACAGATTTCGGCCAGCATACCGTCTGACGTAGTTGATAGCATCTTCCAAAATCTTTGGTGATCCGGTAGCTTCGACCACAATGTCGAAACCGTATGGGTGGTCGGCCTTGAGCTTTTGGAACTGGACCTCGGGCTCGGAGCGGGAGAGCTCTATGTATTCCTGTGACGGCTTATGAGCTTGAAAATCGTAAACAATAGGTCCAACAACTCACATCACCAGCACCGAGCTTCTTTGCGAGCTCCATCTTGAGACCTTGAGGCGCGGCAACAACAACATGGCATCCACCGTTCTGATTATATTGGTTAGCCACATTCTATAGCAACCAAACAAAATAAAAACTTGTTTAAGTGTTACACAAATAACTTTCTCTTGATCCAATTCAAGCCCTTCGATCATCATAATAACGGGAACATGATCTCAAACTGTTTTCCACCCGTACACGTGCTACTGGGGGATAGGATCATGAAACATACCTGACGGAGCATCTGAGCCAATACCAATCCAGTGGGACCAGCTCCGAACATGAGAACGGATGAACCAAGCTTAGGGGCGATCTTGTCCAGGCCATGAGCAGCGCAGGAGGCAGGCTCGAGGAGGGTAGCGTCAACGTCTGAGAGATTGTGGATCTTGAACACCTTGCCGGCGGGGTAAGCACAGTACTCAGCGAAACCTCCATCCATGGTGACACCGTGAGCCTCGAAGTGCTCGCAGAGGAGGAGTTGACCACGTCGGCAGTAGAAGCACTCATTGCACAGCTCGGAGTTGCTTAGGCAAAGTCAGTAAGTATTTCTGTGACATCAAGAGGGTACGTACTCTGCTACGACACGTTCGCCGACAGTGAAGCCCTTGACCTCAGCACCAACGGCAGCAACGACACCAACAGTCTCGTGTCCTATGTCACGTCAGAATCTTGAGACATCAAATCCAAGTCGTTCGATTTTCAGATGTCCACATCTCCGCATCTCGACATCCTCAGATTTCCAACAACTAAACCACTGGTTTCTATAAATCTTCTTTCCACATCAGAGTACTCAAATTCGTACATATATCACGCCGCCATGTTCAACTAATTGGAGTAGTTGCCTGTATAGAATATAGCACTCGACACATCTTCCCCTGGTAGGATATTTTGGGATTTGTGTGGATGGTATTTGTGAAACATTGCAGACAGGGCTTGGGAAGGAGGACACAGATCGATTGGTCGTACATACCGGGGATGAGTGGGAACTATAGTTCGTATGTGTAAGCCAATGTTTGTGAAGTGGATTTACCCGAAAGAGGCATTGAAGCCATCCAACAAGGTGCATGATCTCCCGAGGACCACCCCAAATTTAAAGTGGAGTGCACAGCATATATATAAGGAGAGACTCCTTGCCATTGTTGACATACCTTTGCGATGAACTCTCCCTCATGGATGTGGAGATCCGTACCGCAGACCTGAAGGACTTGTTAAGGCTTGCTTTCCACAACAATTGCAGTTCCAAAACTCACACCGCAAGCCTTGACTTTGATCAAGACGTCGTTAGGTCGAAGCTTTGGAAGCGGGACGGTGACAATGCCATATTCCTCTGGCTTAGAGTACCTATTCTCCAAGGTCAGTCGTGAGCCCAAGCAACTCTGAATAGCTTCCTCCCACACCGCAACTTTCGTTGAGCTTCATGGAATTTAGGAAAGCGGGGTAAACCTACCTCAAGGCCTTCATTTCCTTTGGAAGGTTAGACATCTTGTCTGGTTTCTGTTGTTTTGTTCTTTGGAATTGGTATTAGAAGTTGAGAAAGAGGCAATTGGGGGTCTCGAGTAGGATTTCGATGATTGTTACGGAAGAGTGACGCTCTTGCCTTTTAAAGCAATCCCCCCAGTGTGGGAGAGCTTGGACTTTTAGTTCACTCCCTCTTATCTTCCTGGCCGATCACCCCGCCATCCTGCCTGTGAGTTGGAAACATTGGTGGGCCCCCCACCAAAACCAGCCATGAAAGTCAAATGTCCAAGGAGAGCCAGGCTTTCTTTTGGGAATTCCCCACTGGCGACGCACCACTGTCGTGACACATTTCAATTGGATCAATGTCGAAGATCTGAAGAGGACATTGAGATTTTCAAGCTGTGGGAATGCGGCGTTGTTGCCTGTTGGGTTAGTGTCCAGAGTTGGAAGTGCAAATACATTTTGCTATGAGTCCAAACACAGTTATGATTTTTCTTGGTAGGACAAAGTCCGGGAACAAAAGGGCATATTGGAATCGTGACAAGTCCGGATGAAGCATCTTGCTTCCGCGCGCGAAGCTGCAGGGACCACCAGGAGCTGTCTTGTGTTGACCGACCCCTCTCTTCCACTTTGCTTACCTCCTGGGGCGTAGCCCGAACTATCATGATCCAATGGAATAGGCCCATCCAGCCACGAATGAAACTTACATGTCATGAGGTCTATCCAAATGGACAACTGCATTTGAAGGAGATCAGGATTGGATGGGCCATTGTCATTTCCTGTCTTTCTTGAGTCTCGGTTTACTTAAGAACACTTTGCTTTTGCGAAACGGGTCAACCAGGGAAATCCGGGGAGGTAAGGAGGTGCGAAATAGAACAGGGATGAAACCAGACACTATATGTCATGCCGGTTTGGAGAAATGGTCGTGGGATGCATGGGGGCATGGTGGTCAGTCTTGTGGTGGCTGTTGTGAGAGCGGAAGTTCGAGCGAGCTGCCCTTGTTAAGCTTGAGCTATTTCTGAATGATTCGGCTCAAAATGCTCCCACGTTCTGGTGTGAACGGCTGACAGAATGAGATTTTAATCGCCTCCGATTTTCGGATGTTTAGAGGGAAAAGCAACAGGTCAATATCAGGTGTGTTGACCACTGAGAAAGATGAGGGCGGACGGGGTTGTATTTTCACGAGAAAGTGACCAGAAAGCTAATGGAAGAAGCTCAATATGCTATCTGACAGTTCTGAAGTGTCAACTTCCAACCTCGACCTATTCGACCCCGGCGATTTCTATCACTCGACCAAACGCGCTACTGTCCAGCCCAACCATTGAAGAATTTTGTAGGAATTTCTGTCGGATGCATGAGCAAGCATAACGGAAAACCAATCTAAGAAGCAGGAGGAGCTCCACCACGTCCGGCACCACGTCCGAAACCACCGCGGCTAGTTGTATGTTAGCTTTATGTAGCAGAAGAATGTATCGTTGTGGAAACTCACAATTGAGGAGCGAACTCTCCAGATGGTGCACCCTCCTTGCCCTCTCCACCAGCATCACGTCTGCGGTATCCTCCCTCACGATCTCCACCACGGTCACCACCACGGCCGCCACGTCCACCGAAAGGCTTGCGCTCGCGCTCACCCTCACCACCCATCATTCCGCGGGGAGGGGCGTGCGATCGTTGTTGCTTGATGTGGGTAGCTGGGACAATCTCGGCGGGGAGGTGAAGCCATTCGCGGAGGTAGTCAAGACCCTCAGGGGTGAGGGTGTAGTAGTAGTATTGCCATGAGAATTGGGTCTTGACGTATCCGCGGGAGGTAAGGGACTGGCAAGCCTTGACGACGTAGAGGTTCTTGGTATCAATGTCGTTGTGCTTTGGGAGGTTATAATCCTTCTTTGCGACAAGTACGCCCTCACGGAACAAGTACTCGTGGATCTTCTTGCGGTCTGCCTTGGGAATAAGCCTGTAGAAAGTCAACATTTAAGTGTAGCATCGAGTTGCGTGGATTGACTGACATCTTGGCGGTTTGTCGAGGTGCTGGTTGTCGATAGAAGAATTTCAGACGAGCAAGAAGTTCGCGATCATTTTGGAGTTTGCTCTCTGGTGGGTGAGATACGCGCTAGCAAATTAAGCGAGCTGTGGCTGGAATGCAGCTGGCCCACATTAGTCTAGCGCTACGTCGGGTACAGTGCTCCAGCCTCTTTTGCGATACAGCAACCATTACATGGACAAGACGAGCTTCAAGACAGTTCCTCAATACCCGAAAACTCAGTCTGTTCAGTCTCCTACATTCTATTGAAGTATCGCTCAATATGGCACCCTCCACGATCAACATTCTCTTGACCTCGTTTCCTGGGCTGAATCTCCCAGCGACTCTCGCGCTTCCACTCCCCGCCGAAACTTCCATCTCAGAACTTCAGGAGCGCATTCACGAACGCCTCCCAGCACATAAGAACCGCCTGATTCTCACAACAATATCGAACAGACAGCTACCTGTCATATCTGAAGAACCAATCTCAGGCCTGCTTTCCAGCCCGCAAAATGACTTTTTATCTCTCCGACTTGCGCTGCCTATGTGTGGTGGCAAGGGTGGTTTTGGATCACAACTACGTGCTGCAGGTGGTCGCATGTCATCAAAACGGAAGCGTAACCAAGGCGAAGACAATGGCTCAAGCCGGAATCTGGATGGACGTAGACTGAGATCGGTACATGAAGCAAAGGCGCTGGCCGAGTATCTTGCGATCAAGCCCGAAATGGCGAAGAAAGAGAAAGAGGAGCGAAGAAAAAGATGGGAACAAATCGTCGAACTTGCGGAACGTCGAGAGGAAGAGATGAGATCCGGAAATAAGGGCAAAGTTGACGGAAAGTGGGTTGAGGATAAAGAAGAAGCGAATGAGAGGACGAGAGAGGCGGTTCTCGCTGCGATGAAGTCTGGAGATTACAGAGACAACTTGATCGAGGCAGCAAAGGCTAGCCTCTCGGGATCTGCCGATTCAGAGAGTGACGATGAGGCTATGGCAGGAACAAGCTCTAAAGATACCACACCCCCTTCAGAGTCGGCAGCGAAGCCAAAAGCCCAGAAGTTCTTCGGCTTCGATGAGGATGATGAGTTTATGAGCAGTGATGAAGATGAGGACGAGGAAAAGAAAGAAGATATCCAGGAAGAAATGGAGGAGGATGAAGAGTCAGAGGAGGAAGTTGAGAAAGAGCCAACACCTCCACCCGCACCAGCTAAAGGCAAAGGCAAGGGCAAAGCAAAGGCACCCATCAAGGCAAAGCCAAGAGGAAAGGGAAGAGTTACGAAGGCATGAAGGATGTAAACAATTATGGTCGGCTAGCGTGGCGTTTATGGATGGGAGGTAATCCGGGATCAGCGTGCATTGTATTCTGCCCTCAGGTTTACTCCACAGCAGCATTCGAATACAAGTAATCTTCTTGATGATTATAATGTCCGGTTACATTTTAGGTTATTATCTTGGCCTGCTTGAACGCCATCCATCATCTAGACGACTTTGCCCCACCTTTGATCAATCAGGAAAGTCCACCCCTTCCCAATCAGCCTCTCCCATTACCTACCTGAGTATCTACAATTACCTAGTTACCATCGACATACCACTTCTCCAAACCATCCTCCACTCTTGCCACACTTGCTCCCAAGAGACTAATTGACAATCATGCGTTATCCCACCCTTCAGGCCGTTTGCCGGTTACGGCTCGGCTACATCTCATGTAGAAAGCCCATCCTCTCGACATATTTCCAGCCCAAAACTCTTCCTCTCTGTAGATTGTTTTCAAGTACTTCGAAGAGACTTCTAATCACTAGCGAGATGACGGATTCCCAATTTCAAAATGTGAAGATTAATAGGGAGAGGTTGTGGAACGATCTTCACGAGACTTGTGAATGGGGGAAGGGTGAGAGATGGGGCGAGTAAGTGATCTATAATCTGAGCTCGTAGATTCCTGGGAGCTTTCTGTTGTTTAATGCTGCATTTCAAAAACAGTTTTCTTGCGTACTGTGTCTTGGAGGAGATTGGTATGCAAACCATAGAGCAAGTGCTTCATGCAAAAGCAGGAGCCGAGGCAGCATTCATTCATAACACAAATTCCCAGGTCTCACATTAGAAGCGACTATGGTTTGCTCCTTTTGATCTGGCGTATGCTCACCACTTTCTAGGGGAACTACAGATATTGGCATGAAACGCCTGACACTGACTGACTCGGACAAACAAGTTCGAGATTGGTTTGTCAAGACGACACAATCTCTTGGCTGTAAAGTATCAATCGATGCAATGGGTAAATCTATCTTCTTCTTCCAGACGAGGAATAAGTCGGCTAATTTCAGCTCCAAAGGAAACATCTTTGCAGTGCGTCCGGGCAAGAAAGATGGGCCGCCCACTTATGCCGGATCACATTTAGATACTCAGGTAATTCGTGCTCCCCCAGCCAATAATCAACCAAAGGACTCACGTATGTAGCCAACCGGTGGACGCTACGACGGCATCTTGGGGGTTCATGCCGGCATCGAAGTCCTCAAAACCCTTAATGACAATAATATCACTACGGAGTATCCAACAGGAGTGATCAATTGGACCAATGAAGAAGGAGCTCGGTTCCCGATCTCCATGATTGCTTCTGGAGTATGGGCAGGAGCTTATTCTCTTGAGAAGGCCTACGGGCTGGTTGAAGTTGGAGGTGGAAGTGCAACTCAGAAGTCTGAATTGGAAAGAATCGGTTATCTTGGTCCCTTGGAAGCGAGTTACAAGGCAAATCCAATTGGGGCACATTTCGAGCTGCACATTGAGCAAGGGCCGATTCTTGAGAAGTCAAATGGGAAGATTGGAGCTGTGGAAGGTGTTCAAGCCTATCGCTGGGTGAGCTCTTCCCTTGCAACACTGTGGATCCTGAATAAGTTTAAAGAAGCATTTGCTAATCTCAACCGAATAGTTCCTCATTACCGTAAAGGGAGCCGACTGCCATACTGGCACGACCGACTTCCAAAATCGTTCAGATGCTATGCTCACGGCTGCCAAGTTGATCCTCCATAGCCACAATAAGGCTACAGAGATGGGCTGCTTAGCATCGACGGGAATTCTCACATTAAAGCCCGGATCGACAAATACAGTACCAGGGTTCGTACAGTTCTCACTCGATATCAGGTCCAAGGAAGACGCTCTGTTAATGAAGCTTGAGACTGCATTGAAAGAAGAATTTGCTAAGATTGCTTCTGGGGAGGATGTTGGAGGACTGAATACCTTGGGCACCAAGGGACGAGGTTGCACTGTGGACTGGCAACTTGACACAGACTCGCCCGCCACTAAATTCAACGAGGACTGTATCAAGTGCGTAGAGCAAAGCGCAAAGGATATGCTAGGCACGAATGCTAGCCCTCAAGTCCAAAGAATGACATCTGGGGCTGGCCATGACAGGTATATGATCTCATGACTAAGACCATAGCCAATGACCTTACTAACTTGCGATAGTGTCTATACTTCGCGACGCGCCCCAACATCGATGTAAGTAGGCCCATTGATCACTCCAGAATTATGCTCACTAGAACATTAGGATTTTTGTGCCTTGCAGAGACGGCGTTAGTCACAATCCAGCAGAATACAGCAGCCCGGAGGATTGTGGAAATGGAGCGCAAGTCCTTCTCGGAGCCATATTACGATATGACCAATTGAGAGCAGAGAAAGGAGCATAGAAAAAGATCCAAGAAGTCCCTTCCAATTTTGATAGCACTCGCGAAGCCTGCACACCGAAATCAAAACATCCTCTCTATCATTCGCGTCTGCAATCGCCGTAATGACTTGTATGGTACACAGCCCTTGTTCAACTGCTCCTTTCTCCGTCATCCGTATCTACCAATCCGTTGCCCAAATTTATTTACTGATCCAGACGAGTGGGGAAGGTTCCGTTCTCTGTGACGAAATCATGAGCATAAGTCAACAATTTGTCAAGCAATACTAACCGCGCTGGTCATCCCATCTCTCGCACCAGGCACTTGGGCACAATGACTTGTATGCCAGGAAGAACTGTAAACCCCATCAGAACATATCTCTCATCCTATGCAAAGCTCGGCATACCTGACGGCATGGGGCAAAGTCCTCGCCCTTAGCTAGGATACACTTGTGGTAATCGACATAGTTTTGCCAGCAGTGCTTGGTCTGGTTCTGGTTCGGGAAGCGGGCGTCGAAGCCTGTTTAACAGAGGTCAATTGCGTGCATTCGAGCTGGGAGGGGGGTCCTAAGTACCAGCTGGGTGGAAGTTAGCAATCAGGCCATTTCGTTCCGGGGGGCGAGGATTGAGGAGCTGCCAACGTACCAGTCACGAACTTAAAGGGCTTGGTCTCACGGTCTGAGTCGGACATCTTTGCGATTGGGATTCGTGGGATCGAGTTGAGAGAGGAGAGTTGTTTTTGGAGGAGTTCAATTGCTGAAGGGAAAGAGAGGTGATGTCGGCTAACCCATGATTTGAATCGGCTAGCGTGGGAGCGGAAGCTTTGAGTGGAGTGATCTGAGAGTCTGCTCCCATCAACACCACAAAAACAACCTATTGAATTGGCAGCAACCCGTCACCATGCAGCCAACTGCGACTCTCAAGATGTTCCAGCCTACCAGGCGGATGATGGCTATGCCAGTAAGTTTCGGCCTCCAGAGCTATCGCGCTTCGATCCATCAGAAGCTGATAAAACCTGCCAACAGAACGAGGAGCACCGCGGTACGTAACTCGAAACCGATACTTACGAACTGGTCAAAGGATAGAAGGGGTTGCTTTGTACCCAATTGGCGTATTGGAGAGCCAGAAAGACAGACAGAGACTGATTTATTGGCTTTGCAGCTCATACCATTTCTCAACGACTACGAACCCTTAAGAAGATTCCTCCGGAGTTGATCCCCCTTGGTAAAGATCATTTGCACGAGAGTACCAGGATACGCGTTAACAAAAGCTAGGAATCGTCGTCGGTGTCGCTGTCGGATTTGCCGGTTACTCCATGGCCCGAAAGCTCATTGTCGACAAGCAGATGCGTCTTTCTCGCCAGAACAGAAAGGATTAGAGTGTGCATTAGAGGGGCGATGGGATGCTGGATTGTGACTTGAGGGACTGGAGATGGGGGATACTTAGGGGTCTCAATATGAGAAGATGTACAAAGTAAATCAGGCCATTTTTTGGTATCAATACAGAGCCTCCCACTGAGCTGTGACCCGACGCCTAAACAGTCAGATATGTTTTGGTTATGAACCGGCGGCTCTCCCTCTAAACTCCAGACCATTTGCCGTTCCCTCCTAACGCCACTGAAATGCATGTGATATCCTTTTTGAGTCCCATACACAACACCCACTCTTAGGCCGGTTTTGGTCCAGCAACGTCCAATCCTTCCAAGCCTTGCATAGGATCATAAGGAGCATCATCTGCACCTGTCTTTGCCCTGTCTGCTGCCATCTTGTCCTCCTCACTTACAGCATTCTCTGCAAGCCAACCCTCCTACTTGATGTCAGAACGTGATCGACGAAACAGGCTATGATGCCTCAAGGTATGTCTGGAAGTACTTACCTGCTCCCAAAGAGCCGTTTTACTTCCCAGTCCTTCGTTCACATTCTTTGGTGGCTTTGCAGCAGAGACTTTGATCACTTTGCCAAATAGCTCTGCTCCCTCCATATTGTCGATGGCATCTTTCGTATCCTCCGGATCCTCAAATTCTATATAGCCAAAGCCTCTGTGAAGTTCTGTAGAGTTTGGTCCTTCAGGCTTCCTATGAAATATGAGTACGAAGTTCGAATATAAGTCTATACAAAAGGCGACTCACGGGAGAGAAACATCTGCAATTTCTCCGAAGGGTAAAAAGGCAGCATGAAGACTTGCGGCATTTACCATGGGTGCCAGACCACCCACATAGACAGTCGCTTTCCAACGTGCCTGATCCGACATCTTCGAATGCCTTGGTGTTAATGTAGAACTTTCTTGGAAGATATCGAGCCTCTCGCGCTCTCTTACTTGCTCACAAGCTCGGGTGTTCCTCTCTGTCACGTGGTCCGCTATGTGGTTCAGCGTTCCAAGTTCGTGGCCAGATTACAGCTCGGATCCTAACACTACTGTACTTCACTGAGGACGTCGCATTCATTTTCCAAGCGTGTCCTTTTCTAGCTGCTGGGAACGCTTTACTTTTCGTTTCTTTTTCCCCGCGACGACATAATAAAGTTCCATTGAGGAAGCTCCTGGTTCAATCAACAAATCGACAGAATGGTACGCCTTCGAGAGATTCCTCGGACGGCAGCTTTTGCCTGGTATCCTGGAGCGGATTCGCCTTTGGTAGTGACTGGGACTAGAGCTGGTGCAGTTGATGCAGATTTCTCAGACGAGACAAAGCTGGAGCTATGGGATCTGAGCCTGGACGACTTAGACCAAGGTGTTGAGCTTCAGCCTGCTGCAAGCATTAGCTCAGAATCACGGTAAGTATATGTCAGATATACTGACTTCATTCTGGCTGACTTCTGGCTTTCCTAGATTCCACGATATTGCATGGGCACCTGCGAACGCTGACCACCCGAAGGGCATAATCGCTGGGGCTCTTGAAAATGGCTCGTTGGTACTCTGGGATGCTGAGAAGCTCATGAAAGGGGCAGATGATGCATTCATGTCACAGACAACCAAGCATACGGGAGCTATCAAGTCATTGCAATTCAATCCCTTGAAGCCGCAGATTCTGGCAACTGCTGGCGCAAAGGGCGAGCTATTCATTTACGACATCAACGATATCCAAAACCCTTTCAGATTGGGCACGGCCGCAGCGAGATCTGACGACCTTGAGTGCGTGGCCTGGAATAGAAAAGTTTCTCATATTTTGGCGACTGGCGGAAGCGGTGGGTTTGTGACAGTCTGGGATTTGAAGACTAGAAAGGCGTCTCTTACGTTGAACAACAATCGAAAGGCGGTTGGAGCTATTGCATGGGATCCTAATAACGCTACGAAGCTTTTGACCGCGACTCCAGATGATACAACTCCAGTCATTCTTTTGTGGGATCTGCGAAATTCGAACGCACCAGAACGAACATTGCAAGGTCATGACCAGGGAATTTTGTCTCTTTCGTGGTGCCAACAGGATAGCGATCTACTATTATCTTGCGGCAAGGACAACAAAACAATCCTCTGGAACCCACAGACTGGGGAGCGCTTAGGAGAATTCCCCGAAGTCACCAATTGGACTTTCCAGACCAGATTCAACCCACACAACCCTACATTGTCTGCTACCGCTTCTTTCGATGGCAAGATATCTGTTCAAACTCTTCAGAACACCAATCCTACTACAACACAAACTCCTGTCCAAGGTCCAGTTGATGGGGAGGACTTCTTCACCAAAGCGCAAACTCAACCTCAAGGTGCTTCCTTCTCCTTGACGAAGGCACCGAAGTGGCTGGAAAGACCCGCGGGTGCTTCTTTTGGTTTTGGTGGAAAACTGGTCAGCTTTGGTCTAATGCCTACCGCAGCTGGTCAACATCGGTCATCCAAGATTCAAATCTCTAATTTCTCTGTTGATTCTGATGTTGGATCCGCTACCGAGTCATTTGAAGCCGCTCTCGTGGCTGGTGACATTAGCAGTATTTGCGATTCCCATATATCGAAAGCCAAGAGTGAAGACGAAAAGGCTGACTGGAAAGTCATCGAGACTTTGATTGCTGAAAACCCACGGAAACGAGTTACCGAATACCTTGGTTTCACAGAGGAAGTTGAAGAGGCTACAAACGGTGTCAAAGATCTTGACTTGGATGACTCGAAGATAGAGGAAGCCGGGGAAACTACCAACGGTACTGCTGTAAAGAACAGCAGACTTTCTACTCTTTTTGCGGACGGTGTTGATGGCGAAGACTT
This sequence comes from Cadophora malorum, assembly GCA_017365405.1. NCBI lineage: Eukaryota > Fungi > Ascomycota > Leotiomycetes > Helotiales > Ploettnerulaceae > Cadophora > Cadophora malorum. The sequence continues at coordinate 37,286 of JAFJYH010000029.1, read as the reverse complement.
CTTGTCCAGCATTGCAGCTACGAAAGGGGCCAAGACTGATAATCCCTTTCATTTGTTCTCCGACTCCGATTCCAACTCCGAAAAGCAGATCACAAAAGCGTTGATGCTGGGCCAATTTGAGAAGGCTATGACCATTTGCCTGAAAGAGGATAAGATTGCAGATGCTCTCATCATTGCAAACTGCGGTGGCAAGGAGCTGCTGGAAAAGGCACAGTCGGCCTACCTTTCCCGGAAAATCGAAGGTCCTAATTATCTTCGGCTACTGACATCCGTTATTGGCAAGAATTTGTGGGATGTCGTATACAATGCGGATCTTTCGAATTGGAAGGAAACAATGGCGACATTGTGCACCTATGCAGACCCGAATGAATTTCCAGATCTGTGCGAGGCGCTGGGAGACAGGATCATGGAGAGTGGTTCGCTTAAGGATGCATCATTCTGCTACTTGGTAGGATCGAAGCTGGAGAAGGTTATCAACATCTGGATCACCCAATTGCAAGAGGCAGAGAAGGCTGGTGTTGCAGACCCGAGTGGAGATTCTTCTTTTTCTGTTCATGCCCGAACTCTCCAGAACTTTATTGAAAAAGTCACTGTCTTCCGCGATGTCACCAAATTTGAAGACACGGAGCAGAATCAGACTTCGGACTGGAAACTCGCTCCATTGTATGAAAAGTACACCGAGTATGCCGACATTGTCGCCGCTCACGGTCACCTGTCCATTGCTGAGAGATACCTCGCTCTTCTTCCGACTCAATATCCGGCAGCAGAAGTAGCCCGTAACAGAGTCAAACTTGCGTCAAGAAAGGGAGCACCAGCTGCCAAGTCTGCTCAGCCAACATTGACCAGCAGAGCCCCGTCACGACCTCAGCAAGGCTACCAGCCATTAAGCACTCCGGCTGCGACACCAGCTCGGGCAACTCCAAATGCATTCGCACCTCCAGCACCTGCACCTGTATCAAACCCATATGCTCCCCCAACAAACACATATGCCCCTCAGCAGACAGGTTATCAACCACCTCAACAGGCTGGCTATGGAGGGTTCAATTCTGGCTATGGCGCCCCTACTGGAGGTTATGGAGCGCCTCCCCCAGCTTTCGGTGCTCCTCCCCGAAATATCACACCTTCTGGCCCACCACCTTCGCAAAAAAAGAATATGGAGCAGTGGAATGATACACCTATGGTTACTAAGCCACCAGTTGCACGAAGAAGTACCCCCGCAGCCGCCCCAATCACTTCTCCCTTTCCCAACCAGCAAGGCCTTTCCATGCCTCCACCAGCACCCCCGTACGGTTCAAGAGCAACGCCAACTCCTCCTCCACCACCGCCTAAAGGCCCAGCTCCACCCCGCATAAGCTCGCCGTTGGCAACAGGTCATCCTCATTCGTTCCAACAACCGGGACGCCCCTCATCAGCTGCTAATCAATACGCTCCTCAGCCAAACTCACCTGCGCAGCAATACGGACATCCCGTTCCAGCACCCACGATTCCTCGAGGCCCATCTCCTTACAATGCACCACCAGCAGGACCTCCTCCATCGAATAGATATGCCCCATCACCTGCAGCCCAACAGTACTCTCAACCGCCCACGCCTCAATCGCAAGTTGCACCACCTCCTCAAGCTGGAAACAGACCTCCCCCATCCAACCCTTATGCTCCAGCTGGCAACTCGCCGCAAAATCAGTATGCCCCCTCTCAACCCCCACAGCAAGCTAGTCAGGCACCACCACCACCTCAAGGGCCACCGCAAGGATCCCGTCCACCAACAGGCCCTCCGCCCAGGGCTACTCCAGCTGCTGTTGCCCCTCCAAAGGCCAAGCACCCTGCCGGAGACAGATCTCACATTCCGTCAAGTGCTCAAAGAATGGTTGATATTTTCACGTCCGATATGCAGCGCGTAGCTTCCAAGGCACCTGCTTCGTTCGCCGCTCAAGTCAAGGATACTCAGAAGCGACTCAACATCTTGTTCGATCATCTAAACAATGAGGAGCTTATCAAACCGGATACTATTCAGAGATTGAGCGAACTTGCCGAGGCATTACAAGCGAAGAATTTTGATGTTGCTGCAAAGTTACAGGTAGATATCCAGCGTGAGAAGACCGAGGAGTGCGGTAATTGGATGGTAAGTCGTGCGCTTCCCTCGCAAGTTTCGATACTAATTTTTTCAGGTTGGTGTCAAGCGTTTAGTCAGCATGAGCAAAGTGACTCCATAGATATGAACCATGATATTGGGCGGAGGAAAGCGGACGGGTTCGTCACGTTGCAGTGTACAACAAATCAATTGAACAGTGCTAGATGCTCTCACCCCTTTGACTCTTCGCAGTGGACTCGTGATCTTGGCGTTGCCAGAAAATCGATATTTGAACGAAGCCTTCAATTGAAGAAATCTGCGTATGACAAGACGTAAGACCAGAACAAATCCAGGTTCTCTGTTACATGCTTTGAATGATCCCAGTAAGTGCTGAGACATCTTGCTATATCTGGCAGCACATTACAAAACCACAAGTGCAATTCCAGAGTAGCATTTGCTTCGTGCTGCCACGGCAGCCATTGGACACATCCCGCCATTACCAGCTGATACACAATAACAGCATTATTCCACAGTAGCTTCGAAATTGACTCGGATATTCCCAGATAAATCACAGGTATGTTCTCATTGGGTGTGGGGGAACAGCTGCTGATTCGCCCTTAGAGATTCGCCTCCCAACCGATAGTCAGAATGCTGAGGGAAGCGCCAGAAAAAGCACTGTGGCTTAATTGGCCCATCCAGGCCGTGCTGAATGAAGGCTCGTGCCGTGTGCCACCTGCAGAGAACCCCTGTCTGCTGAAGCTCTATCCTTGTAGGCTTGCTGGGTTTGCGCAATCGATTCGGCGGTTGGAATCGCGGCGGCCCAGAGCCTCCTTTTGCCAACCTATAGATAGTTGCTGCTGCGGGGTGCGTCTCCCCTCTTGACGGTACAGATCCTCACATACCTAATGGCGACTCCAGACCCAGATGACCTACCAACTACCAGAGCTCCCACCTTCGAGCCACTAAGGCGATCACATACGCTTGGTATGCACAATATGATCTAGTACACCGTTGAGAAATGGAGTTAATCCGTGTAATTTTAGATACAGGGGCTGCAAAGGCTCGATTACAGAAGGTTGCCAGAAGTTTTGTGCCAAAAAGAGGTTCTTACAGGTTTTCAGCATTCGATCACGATCACGATATTCGAATTCTCAGGATCTTCCATGGGAAGAAAGAAGAAAAGCTCGAATGTATGCTTTTCACCAGCGCCCTATATCCGCCAGCAGGGCAAACCCCGAGCTCGTCTACGGATCTAACAATCTCGAAATATTGGGCCCTGTCTTACTGGTGGGGAGAGCCAGATGAGAAGCCGGAGAATGAAATAACGATATACTACGACACCGGTGGGCGGAAGGCAGAGCACAAGTTAACGCCCTTTAACCGATGTGGAACATTCTATGTCCGAGACAACCTCAAGTCTGCTTTAGAAACATTCCGGGAGGAGGAGGATGATGTGAATGTTTGGGTATGTAACATACATTCCGCAAGGTATCATACCTATACCATCTCCTGTTCAGATTCCCTTGTGAAATGCGTTATAATTCACCATGGGCTTACAGAATAATAGGTGGATGCTCTATGCATCAATCAAGACGATAAAATAGAGAAAAAGGCGCAAGTAGCTCGTATGCATGAGATCTATACCCAAGCAACCATGGTTTGCATCTGGCTTGGAGAAGGAACACCTCAGACTCAAGAGACATTTAAGTTTCTTCAGACTATTCTGAACCTGAAAACTTTGGATAGTCTGGTCAAAGCTCCGATCTCAAGAGAGATCGCCAGTCAATGGGAGTTAGTCATCAAACTTATGACCAACCGATGGTTCTCACGCCGTTGGATCCTCCAGGAACTTGCGCTATCTAGGAAAGCGATGGTGAAATGGGGCGATGAAGAGCTCTTCTGGTCAGATTTTGCCGATGCGATCGCATTGTTCATGACCAAGTACGAAGACGTCAGAAGATGTCTTGACACTAGCAAATACAAAGAGACAGACGCCCGAGCATTGGGAGCTCACAAGATTGTTCAAGCTACAATCAACCTCTTCCGAAAGTCGCAGGATGGGCTTGTGGAACAGCGGCTGATTCCTTTGGAGATCTTGGTTTCTTCGCTGTTGCTCGCCTTCGAAGCTTCCGAGCCACGGGATACGATATTCGCTGTCCTCACATTGGCAAAAGATGGCCACTCTGCCTCCGCCGAAACAAACGCCACCAAAGATGAGCGGATCTCTCCTGACTACGAGAAATGCCTTGTGGATGTCTATACTGACTTCATGGACTACTGTATCAACAAGTCGAAATCGTTGGATATCATATGCAGATAGTGAGTCAGATAGCCGCTTCCACTTCGCGAGTTGACATCCTAACTTTTCAGCTGGGCACCTCCCCCTAACCCACCTTCCCCTGAAGAAGCATTGAAATACGGGACAAATGCGACAGTGCCTGAAAAATTGCCGAGTTGGATTCCGCTCATTTCAAAGTCTGCGTTCGGCGATCCGCGAGGTGTAGTGGAAGGTAGAATGAATGGTGACAGTTTTGTGGGTGGCCCAGAGCGAAAGGGGCAGCAGACCTATAACGCATCCGCCGGTCTTGAAGCTTGGCATAAATTTGGCTCAAGAGCTTCTGAGAATGCACTTCCTGTACCACCCCAGCGGTCCACGGCATTTCCCACAAAGTTCCATGGTGACTCTGAATCGTCCGGGTCTGCTGGCTTCATGAGATCTCCAAGCCAGAGAACCACTGTTCCAGCAGCAACGAATGGTTCTAGAAGCCTTCCAAATGAGCAGCTAGCCCTCCCAACACCGAAGCCTCAGAAGTATGATGGGACATTAGCAGTCAGAGGCTTTTGTCTTGATGTTGTCAGGGAGGTGTCCGATCGAGTTGGATATGGGAAGATCATACATGATGATGCATTGATAATTGGAGGATGGAAGCCCCAATTCAAAGACCGAAATATACTTGATGATGTGCCAGATAGGCTCTGTAAGCTATATACTGCAGTGATTACACTCTTCCTGACGTCGCTTATTCTTTTACAGGGCGAACACTTGTTGCGGATCGAGGACCAAATGCCACGAGCGCCCCCGGCTGGTACAAGCGCGCATGTTTTGAGTGTTTACAGTTCACAGACCGTAGGGGTGATCTTGACATAGAAGGCATCAAGAAAGAGCCTGAGGTTCCAAGTACTTTGGTGACCTTCTTGGAGAGAGTCCAACCTGTCGTCTGGGGAAGGAGGTTCTTCGACACAACAGCTTCGGGGTTTGAGGAAGATGAGAAGCGTCTTCTTGGACTTGGAAACTTTGATGTCAAGAGCGATGACTTGATATGCATTCTCTTTGGGTGCAGTGTTCCCGTACTTTTACGTCCCAAGACAAAAGGCGAGAATCCTACGTATTCTTTCATTGGGGAGTGTTACATCCATGGCATGATGGACGGAGAAGCCATTGCGAGCAAATACGGCTCTAAGTATCCCCAGTATCCATACAAAGAAGCTGCGGAGTTCAGGTTAGTTTGAAATCATCCTTGCTATTTCCTTGTTTAGCAGTGTTTCTTGTACAGGTCGACCCATAATTATTGAATGTGTGCAATCACTATTTTGTAATAATTGCGATAGACAGAGCTATGGCAATGTCCTTCGTAGGAATGAGGAACTGAGACTTGAAATGCCACTTCTGCATGTCTGTGCGTGGGATTTGGCTTCCGGACCCTCGGAGTCACCATCAGCTGAGGCTGTGGTCTTTGTTGTCTTTGAAAACCTTCCAGTAATCATCAAACCAACAGTCACTGCTCGAGTCACTTCTCTATTCCACCATATGAGTCCTAGTTCTTTGCAATGAAATCCAATAGCCGAACACTGTTGGCTGCTCCTGATCAAGGAAATTCGTGGATTGATCCTTCGGTGTCGAATATGCTGTGCAAACCTAGCTTCACTTGAACGCGGGTAGAAGTTGAGTAGCAGCCAACCCACTTGACTGGCCTAATTCATCTAAAGATAACTATTGTGAGGCCAAAATGTAGCCATATGTGCGAATGCTCACTGAAATGATCACACGTTGCGCATCACGATTTGGTGTACGTCCTTGTATTTCTGTCCTGCAATTGACAGCAACAGTGGCTGAGCAGTCTCATGAGGTTATAATGTTGCTGTGTATCAACATACATCAAATTAAAAACCAGTTACTCAACATTATTTATACAGGTCTATTGCACAGCACATGTAGGCTTGATGTGGTAGCAAGGCAGTGGAGAAGGCATCTCCAGAAGCTCAGGGCAATCGATCCTCACCGAAACCAGCGAATCAACGACGGCAGGGGGCGGCCTGTTGCAGCATGTTGTGCAGCAAATTGTGTAAGCCCATATCTGCTTATTATCTGATGAACTCCCCCAAATTTAAGTGGTTGCCTCGCTGCCGCTGTGGCGGGAAGGCTGTGCCCAGTTCGGAAATCTGCCTGACAGTAGTGACGCTGTACTTGACCCAATAGCCTGTTTTGCGACCTGAAGGAGAAGGTAGCACACAAACCGCCACAGTGTAGCAGCACTCTCCTTCGAAGACTCTAAGGCATTTTCGCAGGCCGCTGCTCTTTCTTCGATATGGAATGATGCATCACAGCCCGGCCGTGGAGGCTCTGGTGACAACTCATCAAGGCTTCGTGAGCCATGAGGCTACAGTGGAATCCCAAATTCTGTCCGGCGTCTGAGCGGTATCGTTGCCTCGATTGCCTGACGAGCCTGACTGCGACCATGGGCAGCAGTTATGCATTTTCGGTGAGAGCTGAACACGGGGGCCCGGATTAAGACAGCGGGATGATCAATGTTCCAGTTGTGTCTCGGAGGAGTGCTCTTCAATATGATTTGCCCTATATGGTGCGGTGGCCAACCTATGTGGCTTGCATATTCAGCCTTTCCTCACACACCCTCTTTGTTTTGAGCTGGGTTCGCTGAGCCGCGGCCTCGGTGAGGCCTTTGCCCGTTTGCTTCACAGTGCTTTCCTTGTCTTCGGTTCGTAACTCACTTAAGGACGATTGAGTACGATCCTTCGGTCACATATCGCTCAACAAAACACTCATGACAAGTTGCTGCCTTGGGGCCAGACGAAAACAATACGCAACTTCATTTAGATAATTGGTCATCTTGTCTCCAATCTATCAGTGGCCACAAGCTTACCACCAGAGGACAACTAAACAACAACTTCATCATGGAAACCAGTTATATGGAGGCGATAACTCCAAGTAACCATAACTGTAGCGACTTCCATCCCAAAGACGATCAGAAAGCAGTCTACAGATGGTACGATAGAAAGTACAGTGAAGCAGCTTGGGATATATACTCCCACGACTGGGAAACGCGCATAATTGAATGGCATCAAGCATGGCATGCAGCTCACCAATCCGCGCTCCAAGAAACCAATCCAAATCTCAACAACGACCGGAAACTTGAGAGTCTTCCCATGGGAAAATTCTTCTTAGCTCATCCTATCGCCGGGTTCTCGCTCTGGAGAGTCCTCCAGTCATGTTATGCTTTAGATCGGGCTGTTTGTGGAGATTCAGATGAAGTGACTTCATGGCAAGAATGGGTTCCCTTTCAGTACCTCAAGGCAGACAAAATCGATCTCCAGTGGCAAACAGAGCTGGAGCACTTTAAGCAACAAATTGCAAGCTCCCGGCTAAACCTCAGGAAGCAACCATGGGAGATGAGACTGTTCAACATGCATCGAGGTCTCGAAGAGTTTGAAAAAGAGTTCGCTGCTTTAAAGGAGAATTTCAGAGAGAATCTGTCCGAAAGTAAATTCAGATTTTGGATGATAGAAAGGATTGAGGCAGGTATGGGGAAAAGGATTGCCATGATCACCGATCTCTTGAAGTTCAAGGAAAACGAGCTGGAAGATGTTCAAAGTGTAAATTCCCAGGAAGATGGAATCAACGACATCGAACGTAAGTTGAAAATGTGTGTTTTTGTGGAGCTTAGAAATCGCTAACACCACATATAGAGGTACCGTCACCTGTATATTCTCGGCAGGGAACAATTCCGCCTTCATATTCAAGCCCACTGAAAACCAACTTTCCTCCAGGGATTATTCCAATGATAGAGCCATTCAAACCTGGTAATGTGACCCGTGATGAGACAACAGAAGCATCTGCTAACCTTGATATAGCTTCAGAGCCACAGGCACCAGTCAACAAGCCTGCCGCCAAAGGTGGCGTAATGTCAAGTATCAAAAAGGGCTATCAAAAGATGAAGCGCAAAGTCCGCAAGTCCAAAAGCTCCAAGAAATCACGGAGTCCTCGATGACATCAACGACTGAATAAGTTCAATGTGGGAGCCACAACCTGCGGACTAGTGTGCTCATTCCAAATCGTGGAACAATTGGAATATTTCTTTCAGATTAATTTCCTTCAGATCAAGATCTTGTGTCTCTCGTCTCATGTATACTTTGATTCTCATCACTCGTAAGAGATGAAGTAAACCATGATAAGTGTACAATTATGATTTAGATGCTGTTTGTTTGCATTGGGTTGGAGAGCTACTATTCCACTCGGATCGAGCACTCTCTACGGCTTTGGGGGCTAAGACTTTGGCGAGAACATACCCTGTACACTTGTCTTATACAATGCAGATTTTCGCTTCCATTATCGACTTTGCAAATCCTGAGCAGATGCACTAGCTGCGGTTTCCCTTGGACCATTTTAATTGAACTATCGCAGGGTTGATGGAACAATGGCATCGAAGAGACAGCTCTCTGGCTATGAGTTCTGGGGAAGTCTTACACAGAACTCTACTCGTGTAGACGCAATCACTTTGCAATCTGAGCAGGCTGTGGAGACTTGTGACATTGCAGAGTGGCTGCTCAGTCGGGCGAGTTGTGACAGCGCTTGCAGTTGCACTGGGCTTCGAATTGGGATGACATTTCGAAGATTCTCAAACATAGATGTTCTGTATTCTTAAAAGTACATAGCAAATCTTCAATACAATACAAGTCTCCCTCTGTCGTGACCCGACGACTCGTGTAAATTGACAAGCGAGGCTATGTCAACAAGGATAATGCCGATGGACTTGAAGAGCTTCCCAGCAGTGATACGAAGTGTTTCTAATATACCAACTATGTGGCACGAAGCAAGGCTTGTACTTCCAATCACGAGCGCAGGCACTGCCAAATTGTCAAGTCTTTTGTACTGATGTATACCCTGTCCCACCGTATGAGCATCAGACGATTGACTGCCTGACTTTTCAGCCTGGTCTCTTGGAAAGGCTAGGCGATGGCCACATCTGAGGACACCTCGTTGAGCTGGAACTTGCAGCAGGAAGTAGAAGCCTAAAATAATAAAAATTAGATAGCCTGGGCGTAACTTGAGACTTGGAAGAGAGAGAAGAGATGGATCACGTGCCGCTTGAACCTCGGCTTCGTGACTCCAGTCAATTTGCACCGGCCCGGATAACGACACGAATTGGTAGGCGGTACGTGAGCGGAAAAGCAAACACATTATTACAAAAACCTTACCATTTATATCATCCTGTCCTCCTACAATTACCAACACTTGACCGCCTCGTAGCTGGTGGAATATCCTTTCATGTCCGGGTACAGTACGCAGTCGATTTTAGCCAATGAAAGTCTAGTGGTTAAAATCCCGAGATCGGGGGCGTCCAGTAGCTTTTTTTCGCTTGGTTCCCCTCCATTTTTCATGCACCTGCACCTCCGGACCCATGCTTTCGCCTTGCCTGTATGCACTTCCAGCTTTTCCTCTCCTCTGCCTCTCCTCCCCACAATTGAAGTAGAGTCATAAGCAAAACACCGATCTGAACCTCTTACTCATACTTTTTTCTCTTCAAGTGAATACAAATACCTTTGCTCCTCCCTCTTCCTCAACTGCCAATTTATTCTTCTAATCTCTCGACCGACCTGAACTTCTTCTCCCTCATACTCCATTACAACAACAACACATCTACACATCAACCACCATGTGCCCTTCGTGCGAACCTGAAGCTATCGCCAATGGCAACGGCCAGGCCAATGGATCTTCCAATGGAGCCAATGGAGCTGCAAACGGCTCTGATGGTGAGTTTCTCAATCGTTGTCGCTATGGACAATGACTAACTTCAGTTGAAAGCTCACCCAGGCTTCACCGCCGTCGAGACCAAGTCAAATCCCCACCCCACACGACACAATCCTTACCAACCCGTCGGCGACTTCCTGAGCAATGTATCGAGCTTCAAGATCATCGAGAGTACGCTGCGAGAGGGTGAACAGTTCGCCAATGCCTTCTTCGACACAGAGAAGAAGATTGAGATAGCCAAGGCCTTGGACGATTTTGGTGTAGACTACGTGCGTCACATAAGAGGACTAAACATATAGCAGACATGCTGACAAGAGGAACAGATTGAGTTGACTTCACCTGCTGCATCCGAGCAATCAAGAGCTGATTGCGAGGCCATCTGCAAGCTTGGATTGAAGGCTAAGGTTTGTCACTGTTTTCGGACCTTGCAGCAATTGGCTAAATTGAGTAGATCCTCACTCACATCAGATGCCATATGGACGATGCTAGAATTGCGGTTCAGACCGGTGTCGATGGAGTGTAAGTCCTGATCCTCGGCATCCAATTTTCAATTTCCTAATATGTCTCAGTGACGTCGTTATCGGCACGTCTTCCTATCTTATGGAGCACTCCCACGGCAAGGACATGACTTACATCACAAACACCGCAATTGAGGTTATCAACTACGTCAAGTCGCACAACATCGAAATCCGATTTTCCAGCGAGGACTCCTTCAGATCGAGCTTAGTCGATCTTCTTTCAATTTACTCCACGGTCGACAAGATCGGTGTTAATCGTGTTGGTATTGCGGATACTGTTGGATGCGCTTCTCCAAGACAAGTTTACGATCTGATCCGAACCTTGCGAGGTGTTGTCAGCTGCGATATCGAGACCCATTTCCACAACGACACTGGCTGCGCGATTGCCAATGCTTATTGTGCTTTGGAGGCTGGTGCGACTCACGTCGATACCTCTGTCTTGGGTATTGGTGAGCGAAATGGTATCACCCCTCTTGGTGGACTCATGGCACGCATGATTGTTGCAGACAGGGAGTACGTTATGGGCAAGTACAAGCTGCACAAGCTCAAGGATATTGAGGAGCTTGTCGCCCAAGCTGTTGAGGTCAACATCCCGTGAGTTTCTCCCCAACTTTTCATATCTTCCACAATTGACCGATCCCAGCTTCAACAACCCCATTACCGGATTCTGTGCCTTCACTCACAAGGCTGGTATTCACGCCAAGGCAATCCTCAATAACCCATCGACATACGAAATTATCAACCCAGCTGATTTCGGCATGTCGAGATACGTCCACTTCGCCTCCCGTCTGACCGGATGGAACGCCATCAAGTCAAGGGCGACTCAACTGAACATTGAGATGACCGATGCTCAGTACAAGGAGTGCACAGCCAAGATCAAGGCACTGGCCGATATCAGACCCATCGCCATTGACGATGCCGACTCGATTATCCGTGCTTTCCACCGTGGCTTGAAGATTGGCAAGCAAGTGGATCTTCTTCCCAACATGACCGATGAGGAGAAGGCACTTCTAGCCGAGAAGGAAAAGGAGATCGATATTCCAGAGAAGAGAGCACTTGATGCCGAAGCCGAAGTGCCAAATGGCAAGAAGGCAAGAAATGGTGTCGCAGCATAAAGACCATAATCTGTCGATGTGCCGAAAGATTTCTTTATATTTGCATCAACATCAAACCTACGGCGGGCTGGATATCCTTGAGACATGCAGGGTTTGCGAAAGGCCTTGCATACTCTTTCTTTTTGAATTTGGTTGGCTGGCAGCCCGAAAAGTCTAAAAGTGGAATTCTCCTTAAGATCTATCACGTGGATACCTCAAAATCGCTGGCTAGACTCTTGCATATTTCCTTTCTGGGGTCTTTGCGGATGGCGTTCTTCTCTAGTCAAGTCTATTGCTTTCTTTGCCGGCTGTGTACATATAACGACTCTATCCAAAAGGTCCGCGAGAAAGCAATGGAAATCTGAATAAATGATTCCTTGGAACAAGGTTTCAAAGTCATCTGAACATTATGTGCGTGAAAAACTGATTAGTGTCTCAAAATACTGTGTGCGCTTTTCAACATGATTGCGTTGGTCGCTCATGTTTGTTGATCATCTGAATGATCGCTTAAATCACGGTTCATTGAATTATACAGTAAATACGTACCAACATCCTAATCTGGGTCAGACTTTGGGCATAGCACAGACCTATTAGAATGCGACAGCATACATATATATTCATACAAAGAGCAGGGTACTGTATCTTTCAATCAGTCCAACATAATTTTTACAAAGCCGCCCCAGCCGCCCTCTTCATCTTCTCCGCCTTCTTAACACCCTTCATAGACTTCCTCGGCCGTCCCTGCAACTTTCCCTTCGCAGGCTTACCCGCAACATAAAGCCATGCATTCATCGGCCTCCTCGCACTGATGAACCTGCCTTGCGGCGTGAATACCTCCACAGCAGGACAGTCCGGATCACTATCCGCATCATCGAAGTCTGACCGCTCGTCAGACCCCCATTCCGATGCTCCACTCCTCGAAGCTCGATCGAATTCTTCTTTCCATTCCCGTTCAAAGGAACGAACTTCTCCAGGCTTCTTTCGAACCTGGGCGACGAGCTCCACCCACCCGCATCCTTCGATCAGGATATCGGTGGCAAGGACTTTATATGGCAGGTTCTCGGGCTTGATGCCTATTGCTTTTTGGGACGTGATGGGTCCCGTCCGTTGGCGTGTGACGTCCCATTTCAGGGGAAAGATCCCCGCTGATTTGATGATTTCGCCCGTTCCTGGGAGGGAGATATTCACGAGAGATGAGTCTCGTGTTTGTGTCTGCGTGCCGATGGCTTTCTCGGTAGACGTTACGTGTGGATCAATGGGTGTGAAAGAGTATGAGAGGAGCAGGATATCAGGGTCCGTGGGTGTGATGCGTATGAAGCCACCCAGGAGGAGAGACTGTCCTGGTCGAATAGTCTGCTGTTCGGGCTGGATCCGTGAGCGCATTACGAGACTTGAGCGGTGCTCTGGCTGGACGTGGAGTTCGAGGTCACCGCGTGAGAGACCAGGGAGATCGATAAGCTCGCCTTTGCCGTTGCCGAAGGAGAGACGGATTGGTGAGGCGGTTGTGCCAGGGAGGGAGGAGACGAGTGGCATGGAGGGATAATCCACTTCGGTGGGGGCTGGAGGGAGGAGAGATGATGTATCGAGGGAGGAGGAAGAATCGAGTTTGTCGAATGCTGCTTGTAGTTCTTCATCTATTTTGGGTTGGACAGGAGTAAAATCTGAAATATCCGAAGTGATTAGACTCCCCGTTTCCCCTTCTTCAATACTCTCGATGCTTGCCTCTTCCATCTCGAGGGCAACATCTTTGCTTTCGTCCAATTTTATACCAGCTCTCGCAGGTAGAATGGTCCCCAGTCTCTTGTCCAAAGTCTTCCGTCCCTTAGGAAAAACATCATGGAAAAGCTGACTCTTTCCAACATTGACTTTCCCAACCATCCACCCAGCACCACCTCTTTTCCAGATGTCCTCTTTGAGCTCCTTGGTCCACCACGACTGCTTCGCGCTTACACATCTGACATTGCCCAGTCGGACGTCTTTTGCTGACCTTCCCAATGCATCTCTGAGCACTTCTCTGAGGTATGGCATTAACGAGTCGACCTGTGTCTTCAGAGGCGCAAGTAGATCGGACCGCGTGATGATGAAGCTCACTTCCGTTTTTCGCCCATGGTAAAACCTCCCCGTTTTTGACCTTCTATTCAACGATCTCTGCGGTGTGATATGCAGCAATTTCTGTAGGCCAGGGACAAGAGACATAGGGAAATCCGCGGCGTCGATGACATGGTAGACATGATTGTATTTGTAAGGTGATTCGAATATAGTATCTTGGATAGATTGTATAGATGGATGGTGTATAGAAGCGCCTATTTCATGATGCTTCAATTTATGGCATCTGTCACATACAGGAGGTTCAGGACTTGTGACTGCAGCGAATTAGCAAAAGTTCCAAGTCCAATACCTCACTCTTCTCGGGCCTTACTTGGAGCCTCCAGATCTCCCAGATTCAAGCTCGCAGCTTCCGGCCCTGCCCTTTCTAGAGCCGCCTTCACAATCGCATTCTCTACAGAGAGTCCCGCTGTCGTTATTCCTTCTACAAAATTCTTGACCGATTTTCTCGTGAGAGTATAGAACCCCGGTCCTTCACTCTCAACCGTCTGCGAGAGAGCTCCACACCCAGCACACTGCTGCGGTAGTTTCTGTAAGGATGGCTTTCGAATTACTTGTGAGTTCTGAGGTGCAGTGGATGTTGTCGAGCTAATGGTCCTTCTCTGCGAAGCTGGAGAAGTCGACTGTGATTGCCTATGGAGTCGAAGAGGAATCGAAGTTGTCCTAAGAATGGCTGGACACAGAAAAGTCGGTATATCAGCCAGCGGTATTCCGATCTGCTTCACAGCTCGTCGAGCAAGGCCTGTACTTGTTGCCATTTTCCATGCTGAATGGAATCTCCAAACTGTGTTTCCTTCAATGTTGTCTCGAGCTGGAGATTCCCTGAACTTTTTTGACAGGGATTCGGATGCAGTAGCGCTAATGCTTAAATAATTTACACATGCACCTCAGACGACACCACACTTTGGAGAGCTGCCAGCCTGTAACAAGTCAAGCACATAATCAAGATGGTGGCTGTTATAAAGAGGATGAGAAAGCTTAGAGCTGTATGTATACCTGGTTCGAAGCCCAATTACGAGTTTTGAATGCTAACGTATTGTATATAGAAGGTAGACAACCCCTCGACATCAAAACACATGCAGAATCCAATTGACACAGCATGTAGTTGCTCGCCATAAGAATAGGTCCAGGAGCAGCAGTATTACCGCCCGAAGTAACGAGGATACATATGGATTTCGCGCGCGATATAGAGGATGGACACTATGGACCCAGGTACATCATTCCGACCTCCAGAACAAGCTATCAACGCCTCTACTGACTATCTGCCCACAGGAAATTCTGGCGTAATTGCCTGCCCCGATTAAAATACCACAATCCTGCCGTTCCCATGACAGTAAACCGCACGAAAGACCAATCTGGCCCAGCGCTTTTGACCATCCATTTCACCAGTCCATCCGCGGCAGAGGATATCAAGACGGAGATCTCATCCACGACAACAAAACAGACATCCAGTGCACCTGTAGCAGCGACGAAGGCTGGGCCACCTACAGAAAGGACGGAGGTTATCAACATGAAGCATAGGCCTGAGTCGGAGATCCTGGATCAATTGCTTGCGATTACGAGGGCGAGGATTGTGAAGCCTACGGCGGAGGAGACGAGGCAGATCCAGGAGATTGAGGACCAGAATGCTAGGAGTGAGAGAGATTCCATTATGATGGCCGAGGTTAATGCGAAGAGGAAACGAGAGGAGGCCATATTGATCCAGGCCAGAGGAGACCCGGATGCGTTGATGGGCTGATCTGCTGGAGGGAGAAGAAGTACAATATGCATTGATTCGGCGTTGGCTGTACGAATATGTGTGGAATTAGGTGTACAATCACGATCAAGCATTATATCCATGTCATCTTTCACTTAGGGACTATTTATCAGTGTCTTAAGGGCTTTGGAAGGTATCGTTAATTCTATGTCGCAACGCTGATCAGCAGCTACGGACTGGGACACTTCGCCTGAAGCCCGTTCCCATCTTAAAATCTCCGAGCATCTATAACGCCATGCTCCCACTCTGCTATTTGAACGCCTTCCATGATGCATCACTTCAAACCAAACCCTTCACTCTCGTTCACCGCACGCCACAGCATGTGCTCTAGCTTTTCCTTAGAAGAGTAGCGCCATAGCGACAACATATTGAAGCACGTACGTGCAACAGGAAATCTTAGACCATCATCCCCGAGGCATGAAAGCTTGATCACAAGATTGGTCGCACCCATTGCAGGGATACGATCGCTTCCCGTGATGAAGCTGAGTAGTTTCCGTTGATCTTTTGGGCTTGCAGCCTCAAAGGATTGCCAGAACCATCCCACCACTGGCTCGGTTTCCGCAGCATTCGGCACTTTCCAATTCTCACAAATCGATACCGCTCGAAGGGAAGCAATGTCGAGTGGTTCATCAGAGCCCCGGATGAGAAGCTCAATTTCTTCCGGTCTGAATAATGACAAAGCATTCCCTCCACAGACTGTGAAGAAGCCCCTCTTGAATGGTTCAAATTGACGAGCAACAGCGGTGTCAAGTAGATAACGAACATACAAGTCGACGAACTCTCTCCGATTGACATTCGTTACTGCTCTCTTCTCCCCATCTGGGCAGAGAGGTACTTGACTTAGTTGGCCATAACGGTCAACATCAGCTACGAAGTCCCGACAGAAAGTCGCTTCGACATCACCATCGAATTCAAGAAGCTGCCGAAGCCCACGAGCCAGGGTAGGGCGGAATTCGGCCAAGTCCTCTAGAGAATATGTCATAGAAGGCTTCGCATGGGATGTTGCGCCAGGCCCAGCTGCAGGAGCAGCAGCGAGCAATTTACGGAAAGCAAAAGGCGGAAGTGCCACGTCGAGAATAGTGGAGTTGTAGATTGCTAAGCCAAGGACAACACCTACCAGGAAGAACTGGTCCGTTGTCTCGAAGCTGTTAGGGTTGAAGTAGCAGAATCCGGACTCATTATCGTAGGCGAACATTCCTGAGAAAATTAGCATCTCTGTTTCTAATGTTCGAAAATCTTACCATGCTCAGGATTGAATACATCCCTGACCAGGAGCAGGAACCATTCTTTTCGCAAGCCACCAGCGTCAATGCCTTCTTCCCCCCTGAACTCAATACGCAGGCCCTTCTTGATCTCCTCTCCGCCAGTACCCACAACTTCGCCCACCCCTTTCAAACTATCTTCCACAAGACAGTCCCTCCTGATCTTCAAGACTAGGTACTGATTGACGGTCTTCCGAGTCATAATGCTGTCAAAGAAGGCCTCTCTAGCCTTGACTTCCATTTGGCGTCTAGCATCGTGTTCCATGATCTGAATCTTGGCCCATATACTAAGGAAAAAGGGATATTGGCAAAAGGCAAATTTGCCTCGCTTAGACTCCCACGCCTCGAAATCGGCTATCAGATCCGAGTAGTCGAGCAAAGTATTGTAGAAGTCACTGGTGGGCAGGATTTGTCCATGGTTATGTGCTCGATCCCGAGCAGCTAAGCCTGCGCTATGAGCTTCTAACAAAGTAACCAAAGCAGGTTTCGCTTCTTCACGCCTTGCCAGACCGCTGTTGTTTGCTGAAAATACTAACGCCATTACTCTTGCTGCAGCTTTGATTTGCCAGTCATCGTTGTAGATTACTGGTTTAGGTTTGCCATCATGCTTTTTGTTCGACTGACCCGAAGTTCCAAGAGCTGCATGGAGGGCTGCCGAAGTTGCTCGTCCTGATCCACCGATACTTGGTACAAGATCTGCCGTGGGATCTTGCTCGACTTCCCGCTTCTTGCCATGCTGCCTCGTGAGTCGGTATGTGACAAAGCTGCCAATCAAATCCGTTGTCCTCTGAAATTGGCCGTCCGAAAACCTTGCAAACCATGAGACAAGGTGGTGATGACATTCATTGGGTACATTCGACAATAGTCCCAAAATACGTTTGATGATGCCCGAATGCTGTCCTGAACTACCTCTGTTCGCATCAGGATTCACGGCTGCTCTATCCTGAGGACCTCTGCGGATACCTGCAGCAGCCTGTTTCTCGGGGCTCTCCCGATCTCGCGACCTTGACCGGCTCCTATCTCCCGACTTCACTGAGTTATCCGTAGGATATAATAGCGGATTGGCAAGAATGATGAGAAGAAATCGAAGATCGCTAGGCTCCTTCAAGGGTCGTCCAGGTCGCTTCAGCAAACTTTCAATAGCCTTTAGCAAGACCCGTTGCGCGTGAAATTGCGACTCCATGATTAGATCGTCAATGTTATCCATGACCGATTCCGATGGAATCTGGAGCTGGGGCACGTGAGAATCTGTATTCAGGAGCTCATCCAGCTTCTTTCGCCATGGCTTCCCAGCATTGATAACCAAATGGTACCATTCGTTCACGTCAGTCCATTCCACTCGCGGAGATCTCAGCGTTACAATGTCCGTGGTATCATTCGAGGCTTCTCCGACGCGGTGTGTGCGTGACCTCTCGGGGCTTCTCAGATCAGAACGATTGCCTGTCCACCATGAGCCATTTTCTGCAAAATCACCAATGAGGAGTGTTTTTGCGTCCATCTCAGACAAGTCCGTCTCCTTTCGAGCGCTCCGTTCAGCCAAAGGAGCTGTCACGTTCCGCCTGACGCCTTCGCTTTGAGTCCTCGGTGCGATGCTTGGTCGGAGTGTGCTGAAAGAGCTGTTGATACATTCGAAGGAACCAAAAGAGGCAATGATATAGTCTTCCAGAGGCTTGAAGATATTCTTAGCAACACTGTTTCGATTTGGCTGTGCCTGCTCGCCTGTGTCCTTTTCGGCTCCGTTGCCTGTCCTAAGAGTCCTTGAGTGCAGTTCCCTGTCCCTCTGTTCCATGTGAACATCGAAAAGGCTTCCCGGGGAAGATTTTGAGTATGGGAGAGCACTCGACGGAGGCGGACGTAACTCGCGTCCACGGATAGTCGAAGGTCCTGATTGCTGGTTTATTCGGACGATGGGTCGACCAGAGAGATGCACCGGTGGACCATCGGCTGGAAAATTGAGACTACCTTCTTCAATGTTCTCCTGGTCAAAATTCTGTCCATCCTTACTCAACGGTGCAGCTCTCCAAGCCGCCGACTGGGGTGGAGACGGAACTGGACTTAAAGTAGATCCTTCATCGTGTTTCAAGCTTTCTACAAGATAGGCCGTAACGCACTGGTCGACAATTTGGCTCGTTTTTGCAAGAGACAATGGAGTGACTGTTCGACATCAGTACAGTGCTTAACTCTCGCCTGGTTATAGAAACCACCTTTCTGAGCGTGACCTGATCTAGGATATGTACCAGCTCTGGCAGGAACAGGAGCTCTATGTCCATCCCCGCGTCTCGCCTCCAGTACAACTGGCTTTAGATCATTGATTGTCAAGCAAACCGCACACCTGAATACCTTCAACTCCTTTGGCCACCGCACCATAGAGTCGCATGTCATACATTTTCCGGTCGTCAAATCCTTGTCTGGTACTTTTTGCTTTGGCGTAGGGTTCTGTACGATATTTCGAGCTGCGATGGGAGAAACAGAGTCCTCGTCTGTGGAGTCGAAGCCAGCTGCTGTCGCAGACTCCCCATGGCGCGTCTTTTTCGTTGAAAACAAAGAGGGAAATGGGTGGCTCATTGAGCGTCCATGGCTTGAAGTTCGTGTGGGTTTCGAGGTGCTCGAAGCCCCATGCTTCGAGTGGGATGGGGGAGGCAAACTGGGAATTCCATACGCATTGTTGAGTATATCAGCTTCAGATATTCTTGGACGTGGTCGCGCAGGAGATGCTGGTGGTCCGTTGACTGGATTGGGTCCCGTCTCTGTGCGCGTGCTGGGTGAAAGCAGTTTGCTTGACCACGGAGGCATTGCACAACTCTGGATCGTGAGATGCTCGATTGCGGTCGTACATAGAGTGTTGACGGTTCATTGAAGAGACCAAAAGAATACCAGGCTCATCTGCAAGGTTTCGGAGCTGTTCCTGATCTGCGGCGGATTTGTGTTCGTCCTCGTATTTGCTTGCTAGGGCACTGTGAAGCTGAAGCACGACCGTTGGAGGGCGCGTTTCCCTCCTTTCAGAACGCGCTTGCCCAAGTTTTGAATGTGCACCTAGGCAAGGAAGTATCGATCTATCTAGCGGTCTTGCGACATCACTACTGGATTGTATAGAACTATGCTTAAAGGGGGGCCATAATTTACAGTCAAAAAGTAAAATGTCAAAAAGTAGTCGGCCCATGATGCGGAGCGGATGCACCCCGGTTTCAATTCGAACGGCTAGTTGATAGAGGGGCATTGTGGCAGGGGTGATCTTCCAGCAACACGAGCTTGATAGACTCTGTCTTATCGAACGGGGTTACAATACTTCGCAGGCGCATCCTAGTCATTTTTTCATTGAAAATTACAGACCAAAGGAAGGGCTTGCTTCG
The DNA here is from genome assembly GCA_017365405.1 of Cadophora malorum. Lineage (NCBI taxonomy): Eukaryota > Fungi > Ascomycota > Leotiomycetes > Helotiales > Ploettnerulaceae > Cadophora > Cadophora malorum. The sequence goes on along the minus strand of JAFJYH010000029.1, from coordinate 17,088 downwards.
CTGGCTCGAGACTTCCAGACAAGGTCTCTTGGGTAGCCCTGTGAATTGAGAAGGAAGTTCCACTTGCAATCCTCTACACCGAGACAGTTTTAATAAGCAGGCTTGCAAGGGCCAAGAAGAAGTTAGATTACAGGTGGCTGGCATGCGTTCAAAGTCAGTAGTACACGTCCCTGTATCACCAGTAAGATTTGTCCTGGGTTCAATTTTTTCATTCATTCATCCATGTATGAAATCAGCAAACTCGCCAGATTGCTTTTGCCAGGCCATACACCAGAGCAATATCCACCCTTGCATTTCGAAGAAGCATAAACCACGCAAAACACCCGCTAACGCATCTATCTGTATCGTTGGAGGTTGAGGGTGTTGTGTCTCTTCCAGGTCTTTCTGCGACCGGCGGTCGTCTTGTTGTATCCGTGACCCTTGCCCAAACCACGAGACTTCTTTCCGGTCGCCGTAAGTCCACGGGATTCGCGGTGCTTGTGGACTGGGTTGACGATCCAGTTGATGCGAGCATCACGGCGGATGGCCTTGTGTTGAGGATCGACGAGGATGACCTCGAAGTACTTATAGGTGGAGTCCTGGTTGATCCAGTAGGAGTTCAAGACACGCAAGTTGGCGCAGCGACGTCCGACACGCTCCTCAGCAGTGGACTTCAATGATCGTTGGTACTTGAGTTGGTTGACACCCTGGTTGGTTGGCTTGCCTACATGGAGAAACCGTCAACGTTGCTCCTTTGGGCCAGAAGAACCAATTCCCGGGGAAGCATTATCTTACCATAGGTGGCACCCTTTGGCACTGGGCGCTTGCGACCTCCACGGCGGACACGGACACGGTAGATAACATAGCCTTGCTTGGCCTTGTAACCCAGACGGCGTGCCTTATCCGGACGAGATGGGCGGGAAGCACGGTGGACGACGTTCAATTGTCGAAGCTATATTATGCACTCTCAGCAAAGTTCAACGAGTGTATAGCAAGGAGCATCAGAAGATGTCCACATTCAATTCCACGTCCACAATATTCCAAAATGTCCGTAGAGCAGATTCGAAGTATTGGTTCGGGTTTCGAGGTTGCGAAAGGATCGATTTATCTTACCTCCCAGCATCGAACACGGAGAAGGAAGCGGAGAACATCGGACTGCTTCTTCTTTTGCAATTCCTCGACATACTTAAGGGCACCCATCTGCGAGCGAGATAGTCAGCAATGGGTCGCAAAAATTTGGTACGAAATTTTTGACGAGCTCGAGTTTGGATCGCGAAAGAACCAGAATTCGAGGTCCAGAACCGTTGCAGATGCAGTGACAGATTGAAATCCTGCAGCACATGGACTTTCTTTCGCAGATCGAGAGGTTGACTGACCTTGACTGAGAGACGGGTTGTATGGCGGTTGTCGTGGTTGTCGTGGTTGTCGTTGAAGTTTCGATGTTGAGCAAAGGCGGGAATTTCTCTATGTGCGGTATCGCTTAACTTTCTTCTTGCGGGCTAGCGAGAGCTTTGGCCACCTGAACTAATTTGTCTTGGCGGCAGCTCCGAGCTTTGCCTCTCACAATTCCAAGATTCAGGACCACATTGAACATAAATAGAAGATCTATCTATTTCCATGCAAAAGTGGGGTATATCTTGTAGCAGAGTTCTGTTCATTCGGAGTACTTTTCAACTCTCTATTTTATCGAAGGTCCAATCATTTGGTCTTTGACACAACTTTGTCGTACGCAGCATGCCTATCTTGTCGAGACGGCCAAGGTGAAGTATGCCTACGTGTGTAGAGTCTCGGCAGAAGCTCGAGAAACAGTCTTCCATGATGGTGAGCACCGAAACGCAAAGCCATGATAGGGATGGCACTGCGTCTCTCGAATGTACGTCGAATTTTCCCAGGTTTGACCACAGTCTGTGTCATCGGCTTATGTCCAGCTTTCACACATGTTCTATTTGAGGATCTTGAGTACATGTTCTAGCTATTTTTGTCAATGTTCATCTCTCCGCCTTCGTATATGAGAGACTGAACTTTGGCTCTGTAGTTGCTGCTTCATGTATCGTTTGCGATGACCTTCGCGTGTCGTCATCAAAGACCATTTCGCTTTATCTGAAGGATGTTGCCATCTCCGCGAAGCAGGGTTGCGACTCGTGCATGACAATACACAATACTTATGTTCATACCAAAGATAGCTCCGATCAAAACGCCATTGATCAGTTGTCAGAAGTCACTTTTCAAATACCGGTATTGGATGCTGGTTGTCCCATGGTTCTGGCTTGTTCTGACAGTGATGGATGGTATTCTTGGGATGAGCTATTCACGGAACGATCTGCGGCAATGGCACCATGGCCACTGGTTGGGCATGCAACTGAAAGGAAGAAGAGTGCGCTTGGATCTGTCCATGTATTGAAAGAGTGGATCGCGACGTGCGATGCCTCTCATCCCGAATGTACAACGAGGGCGAAGAGTATGCCTACACGGGTTCTCAAAGTAGATGATGACAGTGTCTTCCTATATATACCTGAAAACGAAGCGGAGCCTTATGCGGCATTAAGTCATTGTTGGGGCAAGTTGCCCGTCATACAAACACACCAGTCTACCTTTGAGGAGAGAATCTCCCACATCCCATGGAAAGACTTATCAAAATCTTTTCAAGATGCCGTCACTACCACGAGGCTACTAGGACTCCGGTACCTGTGGGTCGACTCTCTGTGTATTGTTCAAGACAATATCGAAGACTGGGCACGAGAGTCTGGGAAGATGGCTTCAATCTACGAGGGCGCCCGCATTGTCATAGCAGCAAGTGATAGTAGTGACGGTTGTGATGGCTTTCTGACAGAGCGGCCTCGTATGACCGACGCGAAGGTTATTTTCGAGGGCTTCAACGCAAACAGCGAGATTTATCAGGTCAAAGTCAGACCGGGCGACGATCACCGATGGTATGGCAATCTTCTGCCTCCTCGGAGCCAGGTCGTTAGAGATTCCTCTCCATTATCTGCCCGCGGATGGGCATTCCAAGAGCGGCTACTTGCTACTCGCTATGTTCAGTTCCGCGCACAGGAACTTGTCTGGGAATGCAGGGCTGCCATCTGGTGTGAGTGTGGTACGTTAAGCCGACCGTCGCAGCAACGCATTCTTACCTCGAAGAAGAAATTTTGCGAAACCCTACAGCAATCGAATTCTGATGCGGTGTATTCATTGTGGAGCCGGATTGTCAACGCTTATGCTTCCAAAATGCTCACCAATGGGAGCGACATGCTTCCTGCGTTGTCTGGACTTGCCAAACGCTTTCAGACATCAGACACAAGCTCAAAACCAAACAAGCAAAAAGGGGCTGGCAACTATTTGGCAGGTCTTTGGGAGAGAGACCTGCCCCTGTCTCTGTTGTGAGGCAGCCCTCCATTCCTTCTCTCCTGTGGAGACTTTGCAAAGCATCTAGGGTCTTCAATTGATAAAGAGGTCTCAACAGTTCAGAATCAAGCTAATGTGCTGTTAGGTGGGAAGCTCATGGCACGAGAGCAGTTCCCTACAGAGCACCAAGCTGGTCTTGGGCTTCGATAGATACTTCTGGTGCTGGCTCATCCCTAATTTCGGAATCGACTTCGGATAGCAAAGCATCGGCCCCGAGTCGAACTTTTGCCGTGGTCAAAGAAGCATCATGCGAGACTGGAATCGCCGATCCGACTGGAGCTGTTTCTGGCGGGCATCTGGTAATCACGGGACCGGTTATGGATATCGTGGCCATTTCTCGGGAGGTTGCTAGTGACTACGCATCGTCATTCGACTGGACTGCTAAAAGGCTACCATCGCAAAGGTATTCTGGCCAGTCGTCTGACCTCGGTATGATGCACACGTATCATGATTTCTACAACACGGATCCAGACCCTGATAGCGGCTCAGGTCAGTCTTGTGTAGAGGAATGTTTTTGGAAGGCCGAAGTTGATTTTGAAACAGACGAACAAGCTTCTCTGTCAGAGCTTGGCCGGAAAACAATTTCCACTACTGCGCTCACGAAGCAACCTCCGGGTCTTCCAAGACCAGGGCCAAGTGCCATGCCTCAAACAATTCTCAGTCGCGAAGTGGTTCAAGGAAGCATAACCAAAAGCAATGAACTGCTTCGTGTGGACGATGTGCTGAAACGGTTAAGTCTGTCATTCAATGACAGCAGGGGTGCGTCAACGCCACCGACAGAGCTCGACTTTGGTGCAACGGATCTCAACCATCCCCAGGCCAGCAACGCGGCCGTGATTCAGACTGACAAAAAGCGATTGCAGCAAAGATTACTCCGACACAAACTGCTCGACAGACCTGTCGTGGGAGAAACATCAAAGTTTGGCGCATTTACCTTTGGCTTCCACGCAGACACCATCATCTCCAACTTGCATCTAGAAGAGCTCATCTGTCTTCTCATTGCTTCAACAGGCGATGCTCCTCGGGCTCTCATCCTGAGAAAAGCAAAATGTCACGATTCAAAGATTGCTTTGTATGAACGTGTGGGCTTGATTGACCGAATCATATTCGGTTCAGCCGTGAGAAGCAATGGCTGGATGCCACTATTTCAAGATGCTGGTATCAGGACCGTCACAATCATCTGACTTGAGTTGTTGTTCTGAATGCCGAGATCCTCACTTGCTTCCACCAACCAATCCTGGAAGCGTCTTTTACATTCACGTATTGTGTCAATTGGGCGAACATCCGTATCAAATCAACAAGATATATGAAGAGGCCAAACACGAGTAAAGAATGATGTTTTCGTGCAGAAAATGTCTTTGCTTCTCTTGCACATTCCATCAAAACTATCAGTCCGTTACTGGTTATGCGATAGAGCATGGAGCAGAGAAATATTTACGAATACAAAACATGACACCACTTGTGCCGTGTCGATACAACGTCAAATGCACGCCGAGCTGCGCCGAGGGATATAATCGTTTGCCAAGAGATCCCAATTATTGATTTCTGATACACCATCTCTTGACTCGTGGGGGGCAATCTCTACCTCACGATATCATACATGGCGTGTCTGTCATCGCGTGGGGGTTCCTGGGAGGATGTGAGACTGTCGATGTCTGCCGATTCAGTGCATTGCGCCAAATGCAACACTCGGGTCTGACACTGGATGACGGAACTACTTAGTCTGGAAGAATGGCGGTTGGGTATACAGTTACTCGTTATGATCGAGCCATAGCAGCTGACAGTGAAGATCAGTCCTGTCATTCTCCTTCATCTACAGAAACTTTAGATTCCATTTCGAACGACCCGCTCGTACTCGACGGAGCTCGCTTCCTCTCGAACCTCCGCTAGATCTCATATGTGAATCTGACATCACGAAAGGGGGTATGCGCACGTAATAAACAACCGCCCAACGCCATACATGAGAGCCTCCCAGCCCAAGTCCTAGATCCCAGCCAAAAAGTCGCTCAGAAATGCTTGGTATATATGTATGTTTATCACTTTTCCTTTTGAAACCATGGGAATTTCTTCTTCCCCACATCTACAGTCCCCGACGAGCTTTCTAGCTGCAGGCTCCGTTGATATGACTCCTATGGACTGTCAGTACGAAGTGAGGGCGATGACTTGGCTCATGACGATCACTTACCTCATCGTCTACGGGCATTTTGCAGTCTAGGATCAGCTCTCGGGCAGCTTCGTGCTTTGATAGATTCGGATATGGCACTACCTGGCTCTTCATGATAGGCAAAATAACTTCCGAGAGGATCTCGAACTTCTTCCAGTTGATTCGTTCATTGATTGATCCTACAAATGTCCTGCTTCCTTGTTCGGCAGAGACGAGATCCCTCCGGTGAAGCGGGATGAACGGAATTCGAGGTAAGGAAGAGTTCTCCCAAGCCAAGCGGTACGCGAAATGGCTCTTTTGCGTGCCCATGAGTATGACCAGCCTAGCAAAGCGTTTCTGTACATCTGCTGGGACTAGATTCCTCGTTTGTGTCAGGCGATGAATAGCGCTTCCGTTGATGCCGGCGAGGACTGCGGCGAGCCCATTATAGTTGTTCAACTGTCGCAGCTTTAGTGCGATTGTCATAAATTTCTCCAGCATCAGGGCTCTGTGTTTCGCTTTGTCTCTCATCAAGATCATATTCGCCACCCATTTAGCGATGTGATTGAAGTGATTGATCAGTCGATGCACATTTGTCATCTTCTCCTTCTGCTCCAGTGGCAAGCTTACATGACGCACAAGGTCTCGTAGTCGAATCGAAGAGAACATGACCCAGTCTATCCTGGTCATCTCATCTGCAAAATCGTCGTCTGACGTGTCCATGAACATATGGTAGCGAAATTTAGTGAGTGGCAAGGTGCCTTTTGGTATCATGGTAGCTGCTTCTCGTTCATAGTCTTCCACGGTATGAAACGAGGGTGACAAGGACTGTGTAGAGGAGAGGGGACGGCCAGATATGGACGAGTCTCCCCGAGATTCTTTCCTTATCATATCCTCGCCTCCCTCATCATCGATATGAAAGTTGCCAATCTCGTCCTCAAAATCGCTTTTTGTATGTGTCCTTTGACGGATGGGCGAAGATGTTGGGGACGGCGGTTCTTCAAAGCCACCTGCTTCATTCTCTACATCTGCATCTGTCCTGGCCCATCCTGTATCGTCATCCTCGAATACACGTGATTGAAGCTGCAACCTCATCTCTTGAGCAGCGGCAGCAAATACAGGGTCATTGAACAGTTGGCCAATGAAAGCATCCAGCTTGGCGCTGGTAGTCGGATTGGCGAAATCTCCTGGGTAGTTCGATACCCATTTTGCAACGACGGTTATGATCCGAAGCTGAGTTGTTGTCCTTGTCAGGTAATGTATGTTCTTGTCGTCAGCAATACGTTCCAGTCGGTTGATGATTGCGTTGAATAACTCTGAAGGGGCAGCAAATTTCCTGTATAGGCAAAGAAAGATGTCGGAGAAATTATTATCAGCCCTTGTCATATTCTGACCCAATAGACGGTCCACCAGTTCGTCAAAGGTCACTCCAACCACCTTAGCGGGCTTGTCGAGAAAGTTGTTGTCATCACGTTGCAGGATTGGGATGTCGTCCGAATAGCGGTAAGTCGAATCCTGATCAGATTCTTCCATATCGAGAAAAGAATTATCGATTAGGCCACCGGCGCCAGGGGACGGAATGGGAGAGCGCTGTTTTATGACCTTGCTACTGGTACTCGACTCAGTGGCTTGGAAGCTGTCATGTCGGAACGCTGGATGCGAAGACAATGGTGGTGCATCGTGGGGCGATGGCAAGGTAAGCTGCTGATTTAGATGAGTCCGAAACACGGATTGTTGTCCCCTTGAAGAATTGTGGGTCGGCGAGGAAAACCCTCGGAGGAGGGAGTACTCCGAGCTGGCACGACTATGCTTGGAGTTCTGGCTCAACGGTCGAGATAAAGGATCAGGAGGTGCCTCCAAGGTTGAGGTTGCTCGACGTCTGCCACCCTGGACTTCGGTGGCTGGTGTTGTTTGAGAAGATGCCGCTTTATAAAAGGTGTCAGCCCTACTCGAGGATCATCCAATGCGACGCGAGTAGAAAACTATGTAGAGTTCCACCAGTGCGCGTTTGTAAAGTCAAAATTATGGAGAAGTTCGGATGCCCAGACGAGGGAAACTGGAAGACAATCCAAAGTCTACATGTACAAAGATCATATTTTTACTGGTAAGAGTATGTAGTGAAGTTATGTGGACTTAGGAAGAAGGAAATGACCAGTGACCAATAATACGATAAGAAATCAAGACCAAAACTCACACAATTGCCCGTTTCTATTCGCCATTATAGCCCTCAGCATAGAAGAGAGGCATAGCCTTGCACTTTCAGGAACATTCTCAGCAGTTCTCACAGCTTCGACACATGCATGACAAGCTGATTCCATATTTTCAACTTCTATTTGGCGTGCATTCTCAGGATTATCACATTTGCAAGACACCAAGATCGTTGGTAGGGATGAATGAACGAGGCCGTCTGAAATCATTAGCACATTCACAGCAAGGCTGTTTTGTCCCGGGACTAACTTAGAGCTTGGGGTAAGTCAACAATACTCTCCCTATTCATGACATCATATAGAAGCAGGACACCGTCCATTCGCGGCACAATGTGTCCGTTGATTTGCTTCGGCCACTGTATTCGCGTATCGGACTTTATGTCGAAGGACTCGAGATCGAGCTCAATCAAGCTGACGGTATAGATAACATTGTCAACGGACATGCGCTGGCTTGAAGCAATTGAAGTCGGGGCGGTTCGCGAGCCAAAAGCGCGTTGTATAAGTGTACTTTTCCCAACACCTGCACTTCCAATAACCGCGATGTTGATGTCAGCCATTCCACTGCGTGCTTGGGGCTACAAAAGTTTCCTTGTCAGCCCATCTTCTCGTACAATAATCAGCCATGGGAGATTTACATTGTCCTTCACTGCTGTTTCAATCGAGAGACCCAAAGGAGCTGTTGAGGGAGCTGCATTGGCATAGGTAGCTGATCTCAATTCTCTGGCTAAGGACACGGAATGGGGAGTCTGGTAGTTTTTGAAGAACGGATCGTCCTTGATCGAGGCCACCGAGTCTCTGTGGACATAGGCGCGTAAGTTGTCTTCGAACGGAGGCTGTTCCGTGATTCTGGCTGAAGGCAGAGGGGCAGAGCTTCGAGACACCAGGCTTGGTCGCAGACTGGTCCGTGGAGTTGCGCTGGATACAGTACTCGGTGTTTTTATAGTCCGCCCACCTCTTGAAGCTCTGGAAGTTCTTTCGCGTTTCGACCTCGTCCTCTCCGGGAGCTGGCCTACATCTTCCATGGCTCTTGCTCTGCGGCTGTACTTGTAACAAAATGACTCGGGAGCGTGCAGCTCTCGGAGACCATGCCGGACACAGGGGAAATTGAGCTTATTCGCATCGCCTACAATGCCGAGGCGGCATTATACTGTCGGGGGAGCGGAACCGAGATATCTTTATGGCAAACAGGCTTGGAATTATCGTGGCCGAAGAGGATTCGAAGTTTGTCGAAGCTTTGGTGAAAGGAGTGAGACGTGTGAGAAGAAGTTGATCTGGCCCCACCAAGAAGTAATCCCGCCTCGCGCCTCTCTCTCTCTCCAAGACACCACACACCACTACGACCACAAACAATTTCGTTGATCTTGTTGGGGGTTCACGTGGAGCTCTAATTGGTTTGAAAGTCATAGCATTATGCCCAAATGGTCAATGCTGGTCCGATGGCCAGAAGGAATCATGCGACTGGAACTGTAAGTCCTAATCCAGAATATTCACGTGGAGGACTAATTGGCAAAGAGACGTCTTAGCCTTGGCCAGTCATTCCCTCTCTTCTCTCGGCAAAGTTGTATCTTTTCAAGTCCGTGGGACTTTGAGACACAACTATCGGTATTATTAGTGGAAGCTGGAAAGCTTCTAGATAGATTGTCCATCACTTGGTATTTGTTCGTCCGAATGTCGTTCAGATTATTGAGGTGGCTTTGGGGAACTTGGGGAAAGCACTGCTCCCTTCCTCGTGAACTCAACTATCCAGGATGATGATATCGGCTTGATGTCAATCTTCAGTGACCAGCTCAAGTCATGTAACATCACACTGTTCATACAAGAGGCTGAATCTTGCACATCCTCCAAAAAGCCTTGTACGGCATCTTACGTCTCACTGTACCAGGAACCCAGGTATCGTTACACAGACAAGGAAGTTGGAATGTTCGATCAAACGTTTCGAGTACAAACATCTCAATGGAATTCGAATCGAAGAAGGCCATACGAGCATGTTGAGGACTTGGGATGAAGCTATTTCGTTAAGCTTTTGCAGCGTAGAAGTATACAGTACACAGACATCTCCCTTAAAAGTAGCGATTTCCGGTCAAACATAGTCAATGCTACTTTGGCAAGAGAAAGCCAAGCAAGTGAGACGGGAGCATCCGTCAAATCCGTAAGATATGCAGCGTGCCATCATCGACCCAGATATCTTTGACTTGTCAGTTGTGGGCCGAGTCTAAACAGCTTCATGACGTCGAGATGTTCCGAAAGAGCCGTCAGTAAACTGATACAATGTTAAGCAGTTAAATGATTTCACAAAACCCCTTGGTAACTTCGGAGACATTGAAAAGCTCGGGCGTGACTTGCATGTGAACTCGGAGGCGGTCTAGCAGGTCCGAAGTTCAGAACCTCTTTGAGAATCCAGGGAAGCGCGGGGTAACCTTACTCCCAGGTTCGTGCATACGCCACTGAAATAACGGAATTTCACTGCTAGCCAAAGATTTTGGAACGGGAAACTGTTTAAGAAACCAGAATATCTCGTGCATTCCGTCCCCTGAATATAGCACAGTACAATTCAAACTCTAGATAAACCCTATCCTATTCTTGCACAAGTAGCACGACTAGCACGCCATGAGGCGTTACTGGCGCAAGGCTACAAAACACCAAGAACCAAATTTTAATAACGTCCTCAGCAAGCAACGAATCAACTGACAGGCAATCTGCGGCCACAAAGCCACAGGAAGGCTCAGAACACCAAGTAAGGGCGGGAAACTTTCTCTTGATAAATGAACGATAGTGGAACGAGTTGTGCAGATAATGCTTCTGGTTCCTGGCACAACAAGTCTTACATGTAGTATCTACAAGTGCTCTCCGCAGAAAGTCGGAATGGCTGCATAGTGTGATTTACTGAAGAGGAGGGGTAACTGCCGAGACGTTTCTTGTTGTCAACACCGCCTCGTGCACGGCCATATCAAAATCGAATATGATCGCGTGGTCAAGTTTGAAGACCTCAAATCCCCAAAGACTCTAGCTCGCCAGGCTGTAGCCAGGGATTCTTCCCCACACTCCAATTTCTCTTGCTCAGGCGAATTACAGCAGACCGTCTCACGGTGATCGTCGCCATCCCAATTCTAGGCCATGGCTAAACATCAGAATCATTTGACTGCCCCTGGTCTAGGAATTGTTCTCATGTCTAATTGTTCATCCATTTGTTGTCGTCTTTTTCGCGTGCCTCGGTTACCACATGATTCAACATCCATGACCAAGTTTCCAGGAAGAGCTTGAATGTTCCAGACATGCTCGACATGGAGGAGTTCGGCTGCAATCCTTGATAACAGCTGCATGTCCACTAGTACTACCACGTATGCGCTGTGCTACTTCAGGACGATGTTCCTAGTGGGTGCCCAGTCACAATGCTCCCCAGAAATGCAGCGTAGCGAGCTCTGAGACAGTAGAGGCAGTGGAAGCAGGTATCGTACGGTGCTCCGTCGAGCGCATCAGTGGGCGGCGCGTTCCTCCTCACAGACAGATGACCATTGCTAACAACTCACAACCGTTGCAAACTTTCCTGCTTGCAGCAAATAACTGGAGATCTGCGCGATCAATGCAATAACGCTCAAGAAAATGGGCTTCACCTGCTGGGCGCCATATCAAGCGCTTGTTATCATGCCGGGATCTCTTTTCGGAGGTGGCGCTTTCGCCCAAGAGAGCGATGCTCAATTCCACGGCTCCAACCGCATCGAGATACATACCCACATTCTAGGTGAAAATAGTACAATAGCTCGTGCCTCCCATGATCCCTTCCTAGCTGCCTAGGCTCATGGTCGTCCTCTCTTGACGTTCTATCTTCCGAAATATCCCTGGGATAAACCTCCGTCCCTTAACTAGCCACCGCTACTCGCCCTGAACTACTAAAGCTTCGACATCTGAGAGTACTTGTACCACGGCTCGCCTCGCCGGTTGTTGTTCGCGCCCAGGATCGTATTTGCCGGCTTCATACTTGACTTCGTGCTTTTGCCTGCTTTGATTTCGTGCTATGTATCACGGACTACACATCCCAAGATCGCCCTGGAACTGGTTTTGTGTCGCCATTCTCGTTACTGTACGCCTTTGAAATAATAATAAGTTGGTGTCGTCGCTACCCTGGATAATGGCAACTGCGACCAATTTACCAGCTGCTACGAGCAATTCCTCTGTGAGTTTAGCCGTCTATATGACAAAAATGCCAATAAATAACTATTACTATCTCATCTACACATTGATTCTAACTTCCTCCACAGATCAAGCCCACGCGAGCAATGACCCACCCACTCCGAGATCCCAAAGGAAATGGAGGAAGACGCAAAGTTAAGAAGGGGGAGCCATTTGACCCCGAGGAATTAAGTCGTCGCCTCACGGAGCACCTTGTCGAGCAAAAGTTGAAAGCGGAGAAGAGAAGGGAAGCCAGAGCCCTGAAGGCTGCAGCCCTTGCTCAGCAGACCGTAAGTCATGCTTTGGGTAGAAGAATCTCCAATTTCTCGATTATACCTTTTGTCTTTCACCGATTTGTCTCTATATGATAACTGACTCAGCTCAAGGTTTATCACCATGTCCCGGCCGTGGCCGCATTGGCATTTGAAAGAACGACAACACCCGAAGCAATGCGACAGGTACACAAGCTCTCTAAACCGGCGATCAAAGCTCAATTGGAGCGACCGAGTCTCGAAGAAACTGCCCCAGGCCATCCACTTAGCAGTCTCCATAGGACTCAGGCGCTGGATCAAGCAAATCTAGAGAGGGAAATGCTAAGGAATCGAAACCAGTTCCAGTGGGATCATGAAATGGAAGAGGCAGCCCATGCAGACATGGAGAGAGACCTTTACAAACTACCGCAGAGAACATTCAACTCGGAATTTGCGCATTTGAAAGGGAAGCATAAGAAGAGTGCTCCACGCCCCTTAAGCACGGGAGATGTGTGCTGGGAAGAAGAGCCTCCTCATATACCGACGAAGCCGAAGGGACCAGTGAGGCCACAAAACGATGGACATGACCGACACGACTGGGCACAGCGGGAGGAGGTAGGAGAAATTCGAAAGAAGGAGCGGACAAGCCCATTTTTGCGGAAAATGGAATCTAGTTGGATCCTGATGGGCAAGAAGGAAAAATTATCGTTGAAGCAGGATATAGGGAATCTGAGACCGTCGCCGGAGGGACATAGGAAAGGGAATTTTCTTGCTTTGTTCAAGCGTCATCCAAGCTGACAGGATGAGTAATGCAATTTGTTTGGCTACAGAGGCGTTCGAGGAGCTGGGTGGGCTGTGATGATTTTAATGTTTCGCAGTCTTGGGATTTGGCAAACCCGGAATGAGCTATGATAGACTAATTGGTGCTGCCACCATTCTTCCTCTTAAAGGATTCCTCGTTAACCCTGTAGGTATTGCCTTCAAGTCTGTCGTCGGAGGTACTTGACGTGATGACGAGCTTCGCAAGGAAGTTTTCGTGTGAAATCCACTTGGTCGTCCTTTGTAAAGGATGATAGGGGTAATGTGGTGGAATTTCTGTCCCGGCGAGGTACAACCACGGCGGTATATGCCATTAAGCTCAAAGGAAGTCCTACAATACATTAGCCGATATAATGTCAAAAGGTTGTGTAAGAAGCTTTTTACAATACCGGTCTGTCCCAGTCGCATACCGTAACGCATACCGTAATCTTAGTCCTGTATTTGAGGGCATGACCGGGGCAATGGCGCAAATTAAATTCGCGAAGTGTTCATCGGTGCGTGTTATCTCATCATAGTTCGCCATTGAGTAATTGCTCGACAACCTTTTGGTTCTCTGTCGCAAGCTCCTTCTCAACTACTTCTCTTGCAGAAAGGCCGCTCTCCTGAGACAGTAATTGTAGTACGAGTTTTGAGAACTCTCTGATCGCCTTGCCATCCTTGGAGCCCGTATTCCTCAAGTTGTCCAGCACTTTGACTCCCTTCTCGAGGCCACGATCCGAATTCCACGGCTGTTCCTTCCGTCTTCCCCCATTTAGAGTCTGCTGCATATTATGTATGGGCGGGAGCGTAGCTTTGTTGATTCGGTCAAGTAATAGCTGCAGCCGTGGAAACTTTTTGAATAGCTCTCGGAGCTCTTTCGAATCGTCCAAAGCTGCAAACGGATTGGCAGTCACGGTATTAGCAGCGTTCGTAGCGCCTGCGACTGTGCCTGGTCTAGCAATGAGTGGCTTCGGTGGCAATGTTGGATGTGCTTTGAGCTCAATAGCTGGTTTTGGCTCTTCTGCAGGGTGTGTTGCTTTGTGAATGGTCGAGCAAGCTATGGAGCAGCTTTGGCTGGTTAGCACGAGCTCCATGCCTTCGTCTGCGCAATGCATACTTACTATGGTAAATAGCATCGGCTACATTTGTATTTGTACTCATTTTCGTTGCAGACTCCACAAAGCTTCTTCTTGGGCGTTTCTGATTGAGGGGAAGAGCTTTTCTGGAGCGGCTCCGAAGCTTTTTGTTCTTCTTCGACCGTCGTCGGGCGAGGTTCAACATTGTTCACTTCAGCCATATCTGAGTCTGGCAGACTCGGCGTCATCTCTAGCTGCACTGGCTGCACTGGTTGCGCCAGCTCCTCTGATCTCTCCTCTCGAGCGTCGTGGTCATCTGGCGTGGTGGTAGACATGTTTTGTTTGGTTGAGCCAGCTTCGCCGAATCGCTAAAAAATATGTTGTCGCGCGTTGACAACGGGAGGTGAACGCGAGGTGCAGGGATGTATGGAAATTTCGTCATCGGGAGGCGAGAGCTGATTACAAAATCCGACTCCTAAGAGGCTTAAGGAAAAGTATCTCTATCTTCCAACACCTCAACCACTGCGATATTCCAGAACAAGATGGCTTCGAGGAGAATATCACGGGCAGCTGTCCCATTGTTTACCAAGACCCGACCAGCAAAAGGCTCTATACCTGTCCATCGCAGCTCGGCCCGATGTGTACATCAAAGTGCCCGACTTCCAGCTATGGCTGCTTCGAATGCCAGTACAAGACCGACCTTAAATGCTTTACATCAACCTTCTGGAATGCTTCGACCAGCAGCAGTCACTGGCAGTCGCAGTATCTTCATACAAACCGAGAACACACCAAATCCAGACGCACTCAAATTCCTACCGAACCATCCTATCCTACCTCCTGGCCTCTCCTCTCCATTTCTGGAATACCTTAATCCTCGAGCGACTCTTGCGCCTCCACATCCGTCTCCTCTTGCGGCACAGTTGATGAACATTGATGGTATTACCTCTGTGTTCTACGGAGCAGATTTCATCACAGTTACAAAGGCGGCAGATGCGAATTGGGCGCATGTCAAGCCAGAAGTGTTCAGTCTCATTACCGAAGCTGTTACGTCTGGAGCACAAATTGTCAACATTACCGAGAACAAGTCAGGAGAGCAAGGGCAAGATGGAAGTGAGGAAGACAGTCTAAGTTATAATGAGAACGATAGTGAGGTTGTTGGAATGATCAAGGAGCTTTTGGAAACGAGGATCAGACCCGCAATTCAGGAAGATGGCGGAGATATTGAATTCCGAGGTTTCGAGGATGGAATGGTCCTTCTTAAGCTCCGAGGGGCATGTAGAACGTGCGACTCGAGTACAGTCACATTGAAGAACGGCATCGAGGGCATGCTGATGCATTACGTACGTTCTTGAGAGCTGATTATCCAGTTGCAAGGCTGACAAAGTCATAGATTGAGGAGGTGAAAGGCGTTACTCAAGTCCTTGACCAAGAAGAGGAGATTGCGGCCCTTGAATTTGCAAAGTTTGAGGAGAAGCTAAGACAGCAGAAAGGACCAGATGCAGCACCGTCAACCATCGGTAAAGGGTCCTTGGACACTGTGCCAGGTTAAACTTTGCCATAGGATGTTCGTCTGTAGGATTCGATGCCAGTAACGCTCATGCTCGACACTCACCAAGGCTGCAACGCAATGCTTGTGGAGGAAGCCCGTTTGGCACTAGGCCGATGGCTGTAAGATTAATGACCAGTTGTCCCTTCCTTTGAAGGCTTCCGCTACAAAAATATACCGTGCCGCCGTGTGTGCCGAAATCTGGCAGGGCTCTGTATGCGGACACGGCTTCAATCGTTTGTGCATATATTACACTCGGACCAACTGTTGTTTCACAGCATTTCAATTATCCATATGAAGTTTCGTGCATTTGGATTGCTTTGGTTGCCCCTCCTTTCGCTTCTACCGAGCAGCCACTCGCGACGCCACTGTTCCATGAAGGACTTCGATGCGAATATGCTACCAAAGTCCAGCACTGACCAGGGAACCGACAACTACTTTCTAACATGTTATGACAAGCTCTTGGTTCGAGTTGAATGAGCACCTGGCTGCGATTGCCTACTCACCAACTTCGAAGCAGGAGCTCTGTTGAGACATTTTCAATCCTCAACCACTTCTAGTCCTTGCAGTCGATTGGTCGAAAGGCCATCGTCGATGGTTGCGGTGAAATGATCCGGCAGCGAATCACCTTTCCACCTTGCTACCCACCCTCAAGCTTTCGAGCTGCATGATCCAAGGGGTTGCAGCTGTGGGATGATCTGTGCCGGAATCCCTGAACATATTGCAACATCATTTCATACTGGGCTTCTAGAGCGGCATTGAACAATTTGCCTCAACAGAGACCTCTTGTTTTGTTCAGATGTCGCCTCTCAAACATGCAATCTTCCATATTCAGAACATTACAAGACTTTCTATTACAGTTGCTTCTCCTTCTCACATGCCAATCAATCCCCGCCTCCGTAATACCCTACAGGAACCGCGGATGGGGCACTGGATAATCAAGTGTCCTTCCTGTGTTGGAAGCTTTTAGTATAAAGTAGTGCCGCTTTCTCCTCGACGAACCCCTGGCGGTGATTTGATAGGTTCACTTTTGTGCAACGGAACAGGTTGCGATCAGACTTTCCCCCGCAAATTTCCAGAATCGGGGCTTTACAAAACAATATGCCATGGTACAGAGTATCGACTGAGATGCATCTGCTGCTCCACTGCAGGACGATGGCGAATAGAATTCTAAAGCACTCAGTGGCTACTTAAACGAAAACCTGGGGAAGTTCACGACGGGCGCCATTCAGTTGATTCACTTTCGGCCGTGCTTGACACATGCGAGTGTGGCGTCACAGCGTGAGCCCCAGAGGCTGTAGAGAGAAAGTATGGGCAGCATGGGCAGCATCGGGGAAGAAGGGAGGAGAGTCCAGGAAGACCCCGATCCACCCGTTGGACGCTTGACGACGCTTGACAACGCTTGAGGCAGGAGGAGAAAGCCCAATTGAGGGGAGGTGGCGGCAACTATGGTGCTAGTGAACAATGGGAGAGAGCAACCTTCAGGGTCTAGGTATGTTCCAGTGTGGGGTTTCAAACC